>JAGKTI010007592.1:20772-36313 GCA_018397915.1 Birgus latro
GACTGAACAGGGAGGCTGCCAGGGATCGAGCAGCATGGAGAGCCGCCATTAGGTGACCAAGGCTGACGCATGCAAGCATGTTGGAGCCTTCGAAAACGAAACGAATAGTAAAATAAATAATGGGGAGAGACGTACCACAGGCCCCACCTACACACACAGTCCCAGATCCAGGCATGGGATCTGGGACCCATAGCCCACCACTGTGTCCAGTGGCTGTGGCAGTGGCTTTGGGGCACCCTGCCAGGACAGCTACAGGGACACCCTCAAAGTGCAGATATACATGTTAGCCTTGTTCCCTTGGTGATGCTTTAATACTACACAGTCCTTAGCACAATCTCTGTTGAGTTCCATGATTCTTAGGCAGTTTTGTAGGACCTCATCTTAAATCTTTTGTGATCAGCCTCCTGATGCACTGACCTCCACATTCACACTCTTGGATCTATTCAAACAATTTTTATTTTCCATACTCTTCACATGTTCAAACCACCTCTATCTCCCCCAACGCTTCATATCACCAATGCCTTCAGTTTCCAGCCAGTGCCTCAGCTACTTATTTATAAATCTGCCATGTGCAGCCCCGTCATTTAACCCGCCCCGTCCCCCCCGACGTACGATGCACGTCACACCCTAACCCGTCTCTCGCTTCCCCCGACTTGCATCGTACATCAGTCAGTTGCAAGGCTTGTCATTTGCAATTTTTCAAGATTATTTTTGGTAGGCACATGTGGGAGACCTTCCTTTACCCCCACCCAGGCGGCAACACTGCCTGGCCAGGGGAGGGGGGGGGAGGCATTATCTCGCAACTCACCTGTTAGCAGTGACCTGGCCAGTTAAAATACGTAGCACCACGGTCTCTCCAACAACGAAATTCAAGGCGAAAGTGGTTCCTGATGTGAAGGACAAAGATTACATGGCACCAGAGTTAGTAATGAACAGAAGTAATGAGAAGGTAACCACCAAGGTAGGTGTGATATGCTGATGTGTTTGGTAAGGGAACTTATATCACCTATATTATTGTGTGAAAAGCAATATATTCTTGTACTACATATAAATTCGTACCAAGTAAATAAATATCTACGAGTCTGTGTGGTTTTGGTTAAGTTTCCCACGCATGGGGAGCATCTTTTATGGAGGGCGGCGTCATAGAAACCGGTATTCAGGTGAGGGATCCCGTACCTGTTTAGGATATTTTTCACTTCAGGTGAGCGTTTTCTCGCTGAATTTTCTATGTTTCTCGCTGAAAGCGAATGTTTGAGCCAAAAAACGACAAGTTGAAAATCGATCGGGTTCTGAGGGTGGGTTGGGTAAAAAAAAAATGGGCGGGACAGGGCGGGTTAAGAAAGCACTACAGATGCGTATAGCCATCCTTACTGCTCTTCACTCAGATCTACACATGTCCTCCTCCTTTACTGCCTGAGTTTCACTAACATAGAGTGGTATACTTCCCGCATATGCAGCATACAATTTTCCCCTGAGTGTTAATGGGAAGGTCCCTTCTGTGTTAAGATAGGTAACAGTTTTCTACACTTTGGTCCACTGTTAACCTTAGCAGTGGACCAGCTTCAGCTTACCACTCCTACATCCCCCAGGCAACCATCTTATCATGATAACAAAATTTTTTTACAATGCTCCAGAAGTCATCTGTCAAGTCCGTCCAGACACACCTATCATCTCTTTGTTCATTGCTACACACAACACACTCAAAGCCTATCATATTCTGCAATTAATATCTGACACCACAGCACCTTTACTTTACTCATATACTGTATTACAAACATTACTTAAGCTTTAATTGCTTCCAACTCCTTTTTGATATAAGGCACATGGCCACACGTGCCACCATAGTGCCACCAGTCTCTCTTGTGATCATCATTTAACCACACTTGTTTTAAGTCACTTTGAATGCATCCCATCTCTCACCATCCTAAATCTCTATGGCCCTTTTCACATTCTTTAGTAGTCACCACCACCATCAGTGTACACAGGTTCCCAAGAGATGTAAGTTTTAAAGTCTGTTGACAGTGCCTCAAGCACTATAGTATCAGGAAAGATGTAAGGACAGATCCATGGTGCATTGAAACATAAAGAATCTATCTCTCAGGCCACCGTTCATTATTGCTTGAGTATTTACTTTGTCTTACACAGTCCGCTCACCTGATGTAGTGCAGCTCTCGGGTGTCTGCCCTTTCCTCTCAGCCATCCTTCTTTCCTTCAGTCCTCTTCTGTCTTTCTTTCCTTCATTCTTTTCTTGTCCTTCTGCCTACGGGTGACTTTACACTTCTTCTTCTGTCTTTCTTTCCTTCATTCTTTCCTTGTCCTTCTGCCTGTGGGTGACTACACTGAGTGACAAGCCAGATTGGTTTCCTGTACACCAGGAAACCATTTACTATGCTGGATGGTAACCATATAACCAAATTTTGGTGCCTGGTTGTTTAGTGGGTAATTACGGCGCTCCAGTTGGATTGAGCTGGTGAAGGTTTATATCCAAGGGGTGGTTGGGGTTTATTGCTCACTTAATGCCACTCAGGGAAGAGTGAGGCAGATCACTCTCTTCTTAAATGTCAGGACCAACTTGCTCTAGCCCCGGGCTCCTACGCTTCTCTGTGGGGCGACATAGGATTTGATGATGGATGGATGGATGGACTTACACTGTCATGATCACTTTGACAGTACACTTCAAAAACAACTTCCTTATTACCCACCGTACCATCTCCCCTGGTACAGTTGGCTACATGTGAACCTGGGACAGTGTCCATGTGAAGTGGAGGTCTAGCTACATTTTCTGATGTTCATGCATCAGTTACTTTGCCATTCAACAAATATTTGATGTCTCCCTTCGTTCATGTCAGTGCCACCAACAAACATGTGATTCTGTCAAAGTTGTCAAGTGTACCTCTGTTACGTACTGATACTGTCCCAGTTTCATATGTTGTCATGTGTCCCTCCAGCATTCACATTCAGCGGGCAACTTTAATGTTCTCATAATGTAGCCTTGATATCCTTACTACTGACTACTACCCTACCCTACCTTCACCATTCTTCACACACACATCAACAATATCCCTGTTTTCACCCATCATCTGCCTAGCAATTCTAAACACATTATTCCTGCCATCAGCACTACAGGCCTTTGTATATAAGCGACTGATATGCAGTCACTTGCTTATACAATCTAGAAGATTTTGGCACCATTTTTTGGTGTACAGTCACCATTTTCACTTTTATGATTATTACAATCCCATATGAAACAGTGGTAGATGTTCGATCACCATACTTATTTAAATGTGATGACCACCGACAAAGTCTCGGTAGTTGCAAACATGTAAGCCTACAGTCATTTGTCTGTTCCAACACGGCCTTTGAACTTAGTATCAGTAATTATGAATTAACCCTTTAACTGGGGGTCGTCACTTTCGTGACGGTCGGGTGCAATGGATCATACCGATGGGTGTCACTTGAGTGACTCTGTGTTATTTTTAATTCCCCCGGGCTTTCAGGTGAAGACTTGTATCATCTATCAGCACTGCCAATGTCCAACAATAGTCAGAGCTGCTAATGTCATCAGTACTCCCATCCATTGTTGACAATTTAGCCATTTTCCCCCATTCTAGACTCCCCTCCCTACCTCCCCTCCATCACCCTCTCGTGTTGTCTGCTCAGCCGCTCTGCGCTAAGTAAATCTTCCCCGTCTTTTTCCACTGTTTTCATTCATTGAAATGACCCCTATGCCGTATTCTTATACAAAATAATATATATATATAAAACAATAAGGTAATTGATAGTGCCATACTCCTGGAATTGGCTAATTATCACTTGCCAACATCCAACCTGCACTCGTTCGCTAATTTCCCCTGCTTTTTTTCCCTGTGAAATATGCTGTATGAGCTACTCTTGTAATATAAATGTATATAAGAAAGGAAGGGAGAAGCCTGAGTGATATTTATAGTCACCTAGAACTACCTAATTTATTATGTTTTCGTTTCGTCCGTTTTCGTTTTTGAAGGCTCCAACATGCTTGCATGCGTCGGCCTTGGTCACCTAATGGTGGCTTTCCACGCTGCTTGATCCCTGGCAGCCTCCCTGTTCAGTCCCTTAACCCTTAAGTCACACTTAATGACCTCGTCCCATGTCTTTCTCGGTCTACCCCTCCCCCAATATTAACACCTCTCACCCTCTGTATCCAATTATCATCCCCCATCCTCTCCACATGTCCAAACCACCTCAGCCTACATCTCCTCATCACAACACCAATACACTCCAGTCCCATCCTACCTCTCAACTCTTCCATCGTAAACCCAGCCCCCCCCAGGCCTTGCACGCAGGGATGCACTGCACATCCACCTAATCATTGTCATTTCTGTACGTTTAAACCTGCGAATATCCTCTTCCTTTACTGCCCAGGTCTCCCTACCAAACAGCATCACACTCCTAACACATGCTGCACACAAAGACCCTTAGCATGTAAGGTGAGTCCTCTCAATGTCAGGAGAGGCAACAGCTCCCTGAACTTCTTCCAACCACTTCTCACCCTAGCAACCGAGCTAACTCCAGCCCCACCTCCGGCACATAACATGTCTCCCAAATAACGAAACTCCTCCACACACTCAAGAGACTCACCTGCAAGTTCAACCCTCTCACACTTAACAATCTCCACCTGCTCTCCCCGACACGCTGCACACATGAAATCAGCATCATCTCACAGTCTACCTCTAATACCACTACATCTCTTGTGCACCCACTTATCACAAACATTACACAAGATGGAACTGCTTCCCACACCCTTGTGGCAAACTGCACATGGCCACTCTCCCTCTTCTCTGATTGTACCGCCACCAACCCTAGATATCATCACTTTTGTTTTATCTGCATTTACCCTTAAGCCCTTGTACCCCATACCATCTCTCCACTTCTTAAATCTTTCCTCCGCCTCCTTTTCATTCTCCTCAAGCAACACCAAATCATCAGCATACAACATCTCCCATGGGAGTCCATCTCTGAAGTCACGTGAGAGGGCTTCAAGCACCATGATAAACAACAAGGGACTCAAAACTGACCCCTGATGCACACCAGCATTCACGGAAAACTCATCACTCAAAGCTCCATTCACTCTTACCTGGGTGCGAGCACCCATGTACATGGCCATACCCACCCTAACTAGCCACTCTTCCAACCCTAGCTTTCTCATTGCCCACTTCACCACCTCTCTAGGGACTCTGTCAAAGGCCTTTTCCAAATCAATAAAAACAAAATACAATTCCCTTTTCTTGCCAATATATTATTCCTGAAGCTGTCGAACAATGAATATGGCATCAGTGGTCCCCCTGCCTGGCATAAACCCAAACTGCATCTCATTGATATTCACTCTTTCTCTAATCATACCTTCTAGAACTCTCTCCATTACTTTCATTATCTGATCTAAGAGCTTTATACCTCTGTAATTTCCCCTTTCCAGGGTGTCACCCTTTCCCTTGTACACATTTACAATTACACTCTTCAGCCAATCATCTGGGACAACACACTCATATATAATGCTATTTATCAGGTCAGTGACTAACCTCACCCCAGTATCTCCTGAGGCCTTCAACATTTCGGCAGTCAACCCAGACACACCTGCCGCCTTTCCCACCCGCATCCTGCCTATTGCCTCACTCACAGTGGCAGCGTCAATCAAAGGCCAAGGGCCAAACACTGGATCAGCTGGCTTCAAACCTTCTCTATCCCAATCAATCTCCTCATTCATCAACCGGCTATAATGCTCTCTCCATGCATCTTTAATATCCTCACTGCTCACCACCACCCTTCCTTCACACACTGCTCACCTACAATGTCCCGACATTAGCAGCTGACATTTTCAACTCTTCGCTACCGAGATACAGTCAGTTTGCTCTCGTCCTTCACAGTGAAATGACGCTCCTCCATTTCTGCCGCTTTTGTGCCTATTATAAAAGGCCCTGTGACCTCTACCCTTACTAAACATCATGTGGGAAGCGGTAAAGGACTGTAGATACATGTAAGTGTAATAAAGTACTAGAAATAATAAAGTGTGAGTGTGTATATGAGGAAGAAATGACAGAATACCAGCGGAGAATTAACGCGAGTGGGAGGCTCGTATGCGCTCGTATTTTACATTGCTTTCACAGTGGTTTTTTTTTTTTAGTATGGATTCCAAACTACTTGGAAGTCATTGAATAGTGTTTCTAGTGATAATATCTGGCAGTGGTATTCAGATTAGGGGATGTCGGGAAGTTTAAAGTGGAGACTTTACCCAACTTCAGAAGTCTCCACAAGCCCTACGGTAGTCGACGAGAGCTAAAAAAAAACATCCCAGGAGAAAGCTGAAGGTATGTGCCATATGCATATATAATTATAATATTGTAGGACTAATAACTGATTTTTGGCAAATATTTTTAAAAAGTCAGTCAGTCAGCGCGAATATCCCCGCGGGAATGACATGGCGAACCTCCGAGAACCCCGCGGTGTAAGGGTTAAAGTAGCAAATGAATTGCAGTGAAGTGAAATAACTACCAGCTTAGGTGAGTTGGAAACTTACTTCTATAGTTATGATTGGCAGTTAACCATTTACCAGGAATATATTGCCATTAAATCCACTTTATATTACGTTCAGTATACAGCAAACCCTCAATATACCGAACCCGTCTTTAACGAATTTCAATTTTAATGATCACCTTGAGCTGGCTGATTGTTAATGAAATTTTGTTCAGTAAGAGAATGGATGCACAGGAAACACCGACCAGCATGGCATCTCTACACGTGCACGCACACCTCTCCACATCCTGCAGAACACCGCATCAGTCTCTGGGTGACCAGCATCATGATAGGATTGATTGATTGATTGATTGATTGATTGATTTTATTGCCATTTACATATCTTACATAAAGCACATACATACACATATAAAGATAATGGCTTAGTCTGCCGAGTCATAAATGACTCCCTAGCAGACATATGAAAATTTATAACATATCCAGCCTAACGGTACAGTATGGCAAATACAAATTCACAAAAAAGAAGATAAGTTTCTACACACAGAAACACACACAGTGTCACACACACACATGCACACACACTTACTTAAGCAAGCATGCACAGATACATACACACATACATAATAAAAGTACATATCAATATAAGCAAAATCATACATACATCATATGAGCATATATATGCCCACCTACATACATACAACAGCATGGCATACGCCCATATACGTTCATATTTACATGTAGCAATACACACACACACACACAACACACATGCGTATGAGCACATATACAAAACATACACTTCCATATACATATGCACACATACACCCACATACAAGCATATATTTTACATATCAATATTAGCAATTCACATATACAAACATATATGCATGATTATGTATCTCCCCATATCCACACATAATTTTTCTATATTTTGTACATTTATTTATGCTCCTGACAAGTAAATTGAGTACTGTGTTATTGGAATGAAAACAAAAAGGATTTAACTTGTTTCTTGAAAGTACTTAACTGAGCTATTGTCTTGATATGATCTGGCAGTGAGTTCCACAGGCTGGGCCCGGCACATAGTATACTATTTTGGAACAAAGTAGTCCGGGCTAGAGGACATAACAAATTAGCTGAGAGTCCCCGTGTGTTGTAAGCATAGTCCCTGTACATGAAAATATTGTCATACTGTTGTTGAATGTTAAGATATTTAAACATAGTTAAGAGTAAGAAATATTTATGAATAGAGTTAAATTTCAATAAATGCATATCATGAAAGTAATTATCTGTGTGGTCAAATTTTCCTGCAAAGCATATTGTTCTGATAATTCTTTTTTGTATAAGAAATACATCATTTAAAAGTGTGGGCCAAGTGCAGCCCCATATAGACACACAATATATGAAATGTGAGTAACACAGGGTGTAGTATACGGATATCAATGCTTCCTTTGTCATTAAATTTCTAACTCTGTACAGAAGTCCACATGTTTTAGATAAATTCATACAAACATTATTTATGTGAGGTCTCCAGTTAAGATGTTCATCAACAATTACCCCTAAAAATTTTAATTGCTTCACCTGCTGTACGTCTTCATTATCTAATTTTATTGTTGGAAAATCACGATGGTAGGAACGGTTTTGGAAAAATATCAAATTAGTTTTCTGAATATTTAGTTTTAGTTTATTACAGGAGCCATATACAGAGCATTTATTGTGTATGACTATATGGCTGAACGATGCCCTATATTTACCAATCTTTATTCTGTAAAAGCCACAACAGCTGGAAAATTGCTGAATAGCTTGGTGTTCGGCTTTAACAAACTGTCAACTTTAGCATCAAGGGTCTGGTACCAATTAGTTCATTTTATCGAGGGTGTACTGCATGATAGATTGTTGTCCAGTGGGTTGTCCAGGAAGTCAACCAGATCATACAATGAGGTGGGCCTCTTTTTAGCTTGTAAAATAAGGGAGCAAGTGTCTTAGCCTTATGCGTCTCATTTCTAGCTTTATGTTGGGCTGCAAAGTATACTCCCTTGTCCCTACTTCTTCCCATCCCTTAACCCAAGAAGTTCCGTCGATGCACGGGTATGTTGCAACGTTTTGTCACAGCTACACCCATCGACGTACCCGTACGTTACGCAATTGCAAGGTCAGTCATTTGCACATTTTTCAAGTTTCATGGGTGATTTTTGGTAGGCATGTGTGGGAGACCTTCCTCTATTTGCTGTTAAGTGGGGATACTGCCTGGCCCCACCTGACGTCCCCTCACCCCCACACTCGGCAATTCACCTGTTAGCAGTGACCTGGCCAGTAAAGACATGTTGCACCACAGTCTCTCCAATGACGAAATTCACAGTGAAAGTGATTCCTGAGGTGGAGGACAAAGAAATAAAGAAGCTGGAGCAAGAAACAAACAGAAATGATGAGGTGGTAATGCTGTAAAGGAAGGTGCCATATGTGGATGTGTTTGGTGACTGAACAATGCTTATATTGCCTATATAATTGTGTGAAAACCAATATAGTCTTGTACTACACATAAATTCATACCAAATAAATAAATAAATACGTAATTTAAAGTGGCTTGAATTAGTTAACCCTCCCATAGATCATTTTCTTTGAAGCCAGATACCCTGAGAAAGAACAAAAGGTAAGGCTGACTTGTCGCCTGTAGCAACATTTATAAGCTCAGGAGGGCGATTTCTCTATGAATTTTCGATGTTTCTCACCAAAAGCGGAGGTTTGAGCAAAAAAAAAAAAAAAAAAAATCCTGAAATTGCTCAAGCCCGGGGGGTATGGGAGGCAGGAAATCGGTCGGGACATGACGGGTTAAGGCCCAAATAATGGAATGAGGCTTGAGCTGGACTTGGAAGACAAATTAGGGGCAGTTCCAAGCCCAGGCTTGGAACTTATTCGTGGGTTCAACCAGTTTGCCTTGATTATATGCTGAATCAAGGCCCAAGTCTGACTTCACAAAGTTGGTCTGAAGTCACAGACTTGAGGCACACCTTCCACTGTTTTCAAATCAGTCAATCGCTGTGCCAAATTCTGAATATTAGATTCAGCAAAAAGAGCAAGATAGATCAACAAGGGTTTGTAAAAAGATTTGATGATTGATATCTACAGCTAATGAAGCTTAGCTAAATTACATATCCCAGTTTTCAAATAATACACTAGCAGTCTGGTGGTAGGTGATGGTGACCATCATCCACTCACTTGATGTACTGCTGTCTACTTCTTCCATCACCTTTATCATTCACTTTCTGTGTCTGCCCTCCTTTCTTCCTATTTCTATTTCTCCCATCTTTCCTGTCACATTTTATTACTCCTCTTTCCTTTTCAGGTGGTAATCATATAACCAACCCATGCATGTTCCTCATGCATCAATAAGTGGGTTGACGGAGGGTTACTGCCCCTTTCCATAAAACATTTAACTCAAAGACAAGTGGCCAGCCTTTACGGAATTATGGCATCTGGCAATCGATAGATAGTATTTTAGCCTGTCATATTCATACATTATTCTAGGTCAGTACGAGAATTATGTTGACAGATAAATTTGCACAAATGCTGTACAGGGACCTTTTATGCATATGCTTCGGGGCTTACCACACACGGTAGACTACACCAAAACCTCATTTTTCAACCGATTGTTATTCGACAGTTCATTATTTTGCCATTTGTAAATCTATACCCTTTTTTGTTTGACATGGTTATCCCTGCCATTTTGACAATTCAGACCGCGGACTGCCAGACAGACCGGTTGAGCTGCCTGTCTCATGCGCTCTGCCCTGCTGATTGGATGCCTCTTCATCTGTTTGCATTTCTTTTTGGCCTTGTGGAATGCAGATTGGCTTGGGAGGAGGGTAGAGTCCCGGAGGATTGGAAGTCAGGTATAATTATTCCTCTGTACAAAGGAAAAGGGGAAAAAGCAGTGTGTGGAAATCATAGGGGCATTTGCCTTCTCAGTGTAATAGGAAAAGTATATGGTAGGATACTTATTGACAGAGTTAGGGAAATTACTGAGGAATTAGTTGGAGAAGAACAAGGAGGTTTTAGGAAGGGAAGAGGTTGTGTAGACCAGATATTCATTCTTAGATCCTTAGTGGAAAAGTTTCTAGAGAAGGGCAAGAAGTTGTATGCAGCCTTTATGGATCTGGAGAAAGCATATGACAGGGTGGATAGACAAGGTTTGTGGAAGGTATTAAGAATATATGGAGTGGATGGGAAGTTGTTGAAGGCTGTGAAGAGTATGTATGAGGGTGCTAAGGCTGCAGTGCGTGTGGATGGCAAACTGAGTGAATCTTTCCATTTGAAGGTTGGATTGAAACAAGGATGTGTCATGTCTCCATGGTTGTTCAATCTGTATATGGATGGGGTTATAAAAGAGATACAAGGTCGGGCAGTGGATGTTGGACCGGCCCTATTGAGAGATGGCAGTGTTTGGAAACTCCCTGTACTGTTGTTTGCAGATGATACTTTGTTGTTGAGCGAAGATGAAGGGGAGCTGCAAGGCTTGATAGATGAGTTTGGGAGAGTGTGTAAGAAACGGAATCTAAAGGTGAATGTAGGGAAGAGTAAAGTGATGGTCTTCAAGAGAAGTGAAACCAGTGAATGTAAAGTGAGATTGGATGGGAAGGATATGGAGAATGTGAGTGAATTTAAGTACTCGGGCAGTGTGATGAGTAAGGATGGAAGTCTGGAGGGTGAAGTGCTCGAAAGGGTGCAGCAGGGAAGGAAGGCTGCTGGTTCGTTAAAAGCGGTGATAAGAAACAGGGAAGTGAACATGGAAGTGAAAAAGTTGTTACATGACAGTATTGTGATACCAACTCTGACATATGGATGTGAAGTTTGGACCCTGTTGGAAGGACAGAAGTCAAGAGTGAGAGCAGTGGAAATGAGTTATTTGAGAGGAGCATGTGGAGTCACATGGAGAGACAGACTAACAAATGAGGAAGTGAATGAGCGTTGTGGTGTGGTTGAGGATGTGATGGGAAGTGTTAGGAGAAGCACGTTAAGGTGGTTTGGGCATGTGGAGAGGATGGAGAGTGAGAGACTCACGAGGAGAGTGTATGTGAGTGAGGTGGAGGGGGCGAGAGGGAGGGGGAGGCCGAGGATGAGATGGAGGGATGGAGTGGAGAGGTATATGAGAGAGGGGGGTGTGAGTTGGGAGCGTGGTAGTGAAATGGCAGGGGACAGAGTGACATGGAGGCGATTTGTTTGTGGCCACCCCGTGCGGGATTAAGGCGTCTGGCAATAGATAGATAGATAGAATGCTACAGCACCACCATGGCTCCACCCAAGACTCCTACTATTACCCCTGTCAAGCGCAATTATGTGCTCACCAACCTGAGCGAGTGTTTTGCCATTACATGGTTGGGTGACAATCATGGTTGCCAGATCTGAACTCGGCCACATTACCAAACTTGCCAGTTTTCATTACCAAATTTAACTTTTCATTGTCAAATTCTTAAAACAAGCATTTATTCTTCACTAGTTAGTATATACAAATGGAAATAATCACTCCTTATAATTAGTGGCATGTTGATGATTTTCATGCTATGTAGGCTAGCAGATTAATCAAAGAGAGCAGACAATCCACTCTTCATCCTCTGTATCTTTAAAAAAAAAAAAAAAAAAAAGCTTTACGCCTGGTATCCCCGAAGGGCTAGGGCGTTGCCCCTGGATAAAGGACTTTTGGATTGGAACGTGTAGCATTTTATGACCGGATGCCCTTCCTGATGTCTACCAATGACCCTCGGGTGGATTCGATCCTCCGACCCTACGGCCATAGCGGGGTGCTCTAACCCACTGAGCGCTTGTGAAAAATCCATTTGGTAATGGATCATACTGATTTATTACCAAACAAAATTTTCATTACCAAACTGGCCCACATTGGTAATGAAAAATACCAAATAGCAACCCTGGTGACGATTGCGCCAAAGATTACTGAACACTGTTAATGTATGATACTGTTTTGCACCAGTTTTATGGAATACACATCTTAGTTTGTACTAAGTTAGGTAGGTTACAATCATTGGGGGGTCCTGGGGGCAAAGCTCCCCAGTTAGATTTAGCACTTTTACTGCTATTTATGGTTTTAAATTGAATATATTTGAGTTTGTTTGGTGTGGTGACATCATGTCCAGTCGGCGGGATCAGCAATAAACATGCTATTGAAGGTTTTCAGGCGGCGTTCTTTAATATCGCTAAGTAGGTATATCTCTTTGTTCTCCAATGTTTTTTTTTTATTGAAAATTAAATGTCAATCATCTGAGATGTACGTAGTACTAAAAATAATTTTCCCTGAGAATGTAGGTCTATAAGAAAACAGCTCAAATCCCTGTGTCACTTTCATTATATATACCGGTATTTTTTCCATCTTTTTTGAGTGACGAATGTGGTCAGGAACCTAACCCCCCCTATTTCTTAACAATCTTATGGGAAAAATTGGTTCATTATTTGACCAGTTCATTATTCAACCACTTTTTATGGCACACATCCCTGTCGAATAGTGGGGGATAGGTGTACTCCATCTTTGAAAAAGTACTCTGGTAATGACTCAGTACAGGAACCTTTTATGCACTTGCTTCCAGCCTCACCCCACACAGTACAGTACAGTTCTTTGTTATCAGTCCCATCCCCGCCAGTCAGGAATTATTTATTATCCCTTCCAGAAACGATGACACAAATTGCGTCACAGTAATCCCTTGATTATCCGGATGATCACCACCCAGACCATTCATTACCCAGATGCTGTGATGTGGCTGTTCCAGTCCATTATCCGTACATTTTTTCCCACTGTCTGGATAAAATGCATTTGGAAATTTTGGTCATGCAAAAAATTTCTGTCCAGACAGGGAGGAATAGCCTGGTGGCACCGCCATATCTGGCTAGTTAGTTTACCCTACGTCCATGAGAGACCACCCTTCGCTCAGTATCAGTTCCCACATGGCGCTGTAAACAGTTGTTATAGGGGCACATGTGGTGGTTTTTGTGGTTGTTCCTTACCTGTTTCTGGCCTTGCTATTCCTTGCATGCCTCTTCCTAGGGTGTGTGATGATGGCCCTTTCACCAGGGAAAAGGAAGAGGGTAATGCTGGCTCTTTAGAAGCGGAAGATCCTGGGTGAGATTGATGCGGGATGGTTGAATTGTGAGCGTTGACATTGATTTTAGTCTAGCTTACTGTACTCTACCATGATTTTATTCTATTTTACCATCATTTTACCATTATGTTAGTGGTAGTTGGTGGCAGCCATCATCCACTCACTTGATTCAGTGCTGCCTACTTCTTTCTTAGCTTTTATCATTCTTTTTCTGTGCCTGCTCTCCTCTCTTCTTATTTCTCCCATCTTTCCTGTCACTTCTTATTGCTTTTCTTTCCTTTACAGGTGGCTTTACATTGAGTGACAAGCCAAATGGTTTCCTGTAAGCCAGGAAACCATTTACAACGCTGGGTGGTAACCATATAACCAAACCATACGCGCTCCCTACATGTCAACGAGTGGGTTGGTGGAGGGTGGGTGCCCCTCCCCGTAAAACAAATAACTCAAAGTCAAATGGCCACCCCTTGTGGGATTGTGGCTTCTGGCAGTATATAGATAGACCATTATGTTTTGTGTGCCCACTGCATTTTTTGGTCTGCTTGATCAGACAGTGTTAAACAACGGGCACAAGTGTTGTTGATGTACTGCAGTGGCCTTTTACACTGGCTTTCAAAGTTAGGTTATATACAAATGGGGGCCAGCAGAGAAGTCCACTATGGAGCCACTACCCATAAATGCCTTTGGCTCTATTACGTTGGATAATTAAGGGATTGCTCTATATCGGAGTTGGTGTGAAAAGTATTCAATGAGCCGATTTGCGTCATTATCAGTGTTTGTTGATGAATAAGTGAATCAGTGTTGGGCTGAAGAGATACTGATTAGGAAATTTTGGACAAAAATATCCACCAAAAATTAAGTTTTTGCATGGTGTGTCAAACCTTGGTGCATCGTAGGGGGAGGTTGTCCATTTCAAGGCCAAAACTGTCAAATAATCGGTGACCTCTCAGCTTTCAGTGGGGGTGGGGGGGGGGGGGGGGCGAGTGATTTTTGGCAGTTTACTTGAAAACTAACGGTCATATTGAAATTCCGAAAATGCCACGAGAAAGCTAGTGAAATTCTGCATCTAGACGTTTACTGTGCTCTTGCACAATGCAGGCAAAACTTTGGACTAGGATGTTTGGAAATTATTTGAAGCTCTTTTTACTCTGGAACAAATATATTCTCACTGCATGTCAGTATTTTTACACATCAGTTTTGTGTGTTTTTATTAGCTTATCTTAGAGTATAAACATCAGCGAAGGTGATGATGTAAATTTATACCAGTATAACCAATTTCTGGGGCAAAAAAAAAAAAAACCATGGGAAAGTTTTTCTCTGTGCATGGTTAGAGGCTGCCTGTGCTCCATTCTCTCTGATCATGTCCTGGAAACTTTCTGAAAACTGACAGTTCTTGAGAGGGTTAATTACAGTCCAGTTTCATTATTCAATAGGGTTGCGTCAAGTGAAGATCCATCGCATAATGATTTCTCGCACTGTGAGGTCGATATAACGTGGGTTCAGTGGGGTTAGGGAGGGTGGCCTCAACCGCTAAACTTCACCACCCCTCTGAAGTTTGTCCTAGGCCAGTCTGAGTTGTCACCAAGGATCTCCCCCAAGGCTGAGGGACAGCTGGAGGGCCTGGACAATCACTCCGGGTCCTCAGAAGGAGGTGAAAAGAGATGGGGAGAGCAGTGTGGTGATTCCAAGGGAGAGTGATGCAGTGAGGGCAAGGGAGAGTGATGTGGTGAGGCCAAGGGAGAGTGATGTGTTGAAGCCAAGGGAGAGGGATGGGGTGAGGCCAAGGGAGAGTGGTGCAGTGGGGCCAAGGAAGAGTGGTGTGGTGAGGCCAAGGGAGAGTGGTGCGGTGAGGCCAAAGGAGAGTGATGCAGTGAGGCCAAAGGAGAGTGATGCGGAGAGGCCTAACTAGA
Organism: Birgus latro; assembly: GCA_018397915.1. Taxonomy (NCBI): domain Eukaryota; kingdom Metazoa; phylum Arthropoda; class Malacostraca; order Decapoda; family Coenobitidae; genus Birgus; species Birgus latro. The sequence continues at coordinate 36,290 of JAGKTI010007592.1, forward strand.
ATGATGCGGAGAGGCCTAACTAGA
>JAGKTI010007593.1:0-14538 GCA_018397915.1 Birgus latro
GAATAACATCGCTTCACTGCACTGTACACAACAGTAAATTCCCGTGTGGTCTAGTGACGATCCATGGAGCCTTGTGAACTTCTCAGCAGCAGCTTTCAGCTCTGTTCCACGTACCAACACACCAGCAGCACGTTGTTGTCAATACGAAATCAACGTGGAGCGGTCGATGTCTGCATACTTAGGAGTAAACATCACCTCCCTCTGCGCGTTTCGTCTGGTCTTCTATGCGAAATCAGCCGTGTACTGCTGTAGTTTGTCTCGGGACTTCTTGATATCAAACAAGGTGGAGCGAGGGAGGTTGAACTCACATAAGATGCGCCCTGTTGACCAGCAGGCGTCCACCTTGTCCAATATCTGCCTCTTCTTCTCCAGAGTCAGAACCACTCTTTTCCTCTTCTCAGGAGGAGGGGCCATCATCACACACATGATGAAGAAGGTGAAGAGCACTATCAAGCACTGTAGGAGGTAGGGTATCACCCCAAAAGCAATCACTTCGGCCGCTATTTTCGGAGTTGTTCACGAGGGAGGAGGGGAGTGGGTAATGGCGACCGACAGTGGCGTCACGAGTGTAAACAGAGGGGATTGGCACGCGCCGGAAATTCAAACTGATGCGGTTCCAAAAAATCGAAAATTAATCAATTTTTTCGGATTTTTTTTCATTTTGGGGGTTGGGCAGCCCAGAATGTCCGGTTAGTGAGTATGTCCGGTTATTGGACGTCAGGATATTAGAGGGATTACTGTATATATATATATATGTACTCCTATATACAGTATATCACAAAAATGATCTGGAAGGTGAAAGCGTCAGAAAGCCGTAAAAAACTGAGAAAAGGAAAACGAGATGGAAGTGGAAGAAAAAGGGCCTGAGGATCGAGGCGTGACAAGGAGTGGGAAGGAGGAAAAAAAAAACAGGGAAATTTGTTGCAGGAGAAAAGAAATGGAAGAAGAGAAAGTTTGTGATCGGATGCAGTTGGCCAGAGATGTAACCTCCCCTGAAAACCATAACCTTTGCGCCAGACGACGTAAATTCTAATCTGTTCTTTCTATCTCCTGAAGGTTTTATTTACGTTATGGCAGGTTTTTTGAAGTGAATGGAACATGTACAGTCAAGCAAAAAAAAAAAAAAAAAATGGTGCACACGGCACGAAGCAATTTGAGACACCCGACGATGGCTATTGGAAACCTAACGACGATTTTTCCTTCTCCACTGTGGTTTGCTTTCTGAAGGATGCTGTATGTGGCTTTTATATGTAAATTAAGCTGATTATAGACAAATATTATTGAGAATTCATGAGCTATATTGATCATTTTGGATACCATTGTAGCCTACCTACACAAAGCTGACGGTGCAATCATCACTAACCACTTTCCTCTGGTGGCTCTCTTGTGCTGAGTAAAATTTATCCAGTTCAAAACAATAAACTGCCTGGTCATTAATTCTTTCAAGGACTGCAACTACATGCGAATACACAGCTATGCCTACACGTTTTCGCCCGACAGTACCGTGAGGAAAAAGGACGTATGTTGTGTTATTTTCTTGATACTGATGATCCAAACAATTCTGTTCAGCTTAAGAGTGACTTGTCGAATTGTCAGGGATAGATGTAGGCTTCGTTTACTTCTCTTTTCTTGAACTTTCGTAATCTGAATGAAAGTGACAGCAAATAAATATAATGTTAATGACGCACTCTGGCGGAAGCGGATAACAGTTACAGGTCGACAATAAATGTGGTGCATGAGGGAGCGAGGAGTGAAAAAAAAAAAAGTGGCATAGGTATAACTCTTACACTACAAAGACATAGTTATTAGACTCGAGATTAAGGAACAAGAGCTGGAGCTATGTTTTGCGTGGAGAGCACTCGCGAGTTTGTGTGTGTGTGTGTGTGTGTTAATAGGATAACTCAGAGATGTTATCCGATTAAACCAAACATGGAGGAAGAGTTGAGGGTCTGCCGTTGAGTAAATCTATTGTATTTGAGAACAATAGGTCAAAGGGCAAGGTCATAGGCCAATAAAACACTGACCTAACAAGGTTAATTTTAGCACGTTGTCCAGTTCAGACCAAACATGAAGGAAAGTTAGAGGATTAGGGAGAAGTGAACTGATTCTATCTATATATCTATCTGTTCCCAGACGCCTTAATCCCGTAAGGGGTGGCCACAATCAAATCGCCTCCATGTCACCCTGTCAACTGCCATTTCATTGCCCTGCTCCCAGCTCTCATATACCTCTCCACTCCTTCCCTCCATCTCATCCTTGGCCTCCCCATTCCTGTCCTCCTCTCCACCTCACTCACATACACTCTCTCGTCAACCACCTCAGTGTGTTTCTCTTAACGCTTTCTATCACATCCACATCCACACCACAATGCTTCTTCACTTCCTCATTTGTCAGTCTGTCTCTCCAAGTGACTCCACGTGCCCCTCTCAAATAACTAATTTCCACTGCTCTCACTCTTGACTTCTCCCCTTGTATCAAGGTCCAAGCTTCACTTCCATATGTTAGAGTTGGTATCATAATACTGTCATGTAGTAGTTTTTTCACTTCCAAGCTCACTTCCCTGTTTCTTATCACTGCTTTCAAGGAACAAGCAACTTTTCTTGCTTGTTATACCCTATCAAGCACTTCACCCTCTAAATTTTCATACTTACTCATCACACTACCAAAGTACTTAAATGCACTCACATTTTCCATTTCCTCCTCATCCAACCTTGAAAGAAGTGAAGTCAGTGAATGTACTGTGTACATTCACTGTCTTTACTTCTCTCGAAGACCATAATTTTACTCTTCCCTACATTCACCTTTAGATTCCGTTTCTTACACACTCTCCCAGATTCATGCACCAAGACTTGCAGCTCCCCATCATCTTCACTTAAGAACACAGTATCATCTGCAAACAACAGTACAGAGAGTTTCCAAACACTGCCCTCTCTCGCTAGGGCCTCTCCAGCATCCACTGCCCTACCTGGTATCTTTTATAACCCCATCCATATACAGATTGAACAACCATGGAGACATGACACGTCATTGTTTCAATCTAACCTTCAAATAGAAAAATCACTCAATTCACACTCCACATGCACTGCACCATTAGCACCCTCATACATACTCTTCACGGCCTTCAACAACTTCCCATCAACTCCATATATTCTTAATACTTTTCACAATCCTTGTCTATCCACCCTGTCATATGCTTTCTCCAAATCCATGAAGGCTGCATACAACTTCTTTCCCTTCTCTGGAAACTTTTCCACTAAAGAGCTAAGAATGAATATCTGATCTACACAACCTCTTCCCTTCTTATAACCTTCCTGTTATTCTCCAATTAATGCCTCCGTTATTTCCCTAACTCTGTCAATAAGTGCCCTACTATATACTTTTTCTATTACACTAAGATGCCCCTGTGATTACCACACACTTCTTTTTCCCCCTTTTCCTTTGAACAGGGGAGTAATTATACCTGACTTCCAATTCTCTACATCCCTCCCAGGCCAATCTGCACATCTTCCACATCCATTCTACTACTATCTCTCCCCCATGCTTCAGCATTTCATCGCACACTTTATCAATTAACGGCGCTTTCCCCATTTTAACTTTCTTCATTGCTTCCACAACTTCCATCCTACTGATTTCTTCCTCTCTTCTCACATTCCGTCTTCTCCCAGCCATTCCCCATTCACTTACAAATGCATTACTTTGATTCTCTATGTTCAACTATTCCATAAAGTGCTCTCTCCATCACTTGCTTTTCTCCCTTCTCAACTAATAATCTACCATTTTTATCTTTCACTCTCCAGCTAACTTTTTTGGCACCCTGTCCAACTCTCTTTACCTCTTTCCAAAACATTTTCTTACTCTCCCTCCACTTTACACTCAAGTTCATTCCAAATTCCTCATCCACTCTCTTCTTACTCTTACCAATCTTCGCTCCTCCTCTCTACATATAACTCCCTCTTCCGTCTTTCAACTGAACTGATTCACTTTTGAGAATAATCACCCAAAGAGTAAGGCCACAGGGTAAGGCCAATTTTCGTCCCGCGTGAGTGTTGTTATTAAACACCTTAGTTTGCACCCAAAGGTAATACATTAAACACCCTCAAAATGGTGACGAAATATAGCATTATGATGATTAGTTTAGCATTGTTTCACCAAACATTTAGAGCTTCAGAAATATATTTAGAACTGACGGATGGGACTGTCACAATACGAACTATTTGAATTGTCCATCGGTACTTTGAAATAACTTTTTATGCAGTAAACAGGTGAACAGTTCTCATTATTTTTTCCGTTTAGTTTTAATGTATTAGAAAGGAAATCATCCTTTTGGCAATAGGCTACATGTAGAGTAGATGTTTGGTCTTCGAATCGGTAGGTACTGTACTGTACCGTGATTATATTCATTTTTCTTTCTGTATCGGTTTAATTTGCAAACACTTCTCTGAATGAATTTAAATTATTAATTTAACTATCTTGATTCAACCTATATTTGGAATGCTTGGATAATAAACCTAGGTTCTGATAGACAACTGACGAACGATATGTTCAGTTAATAATATGGCCATATAAGTTTGTGTATATGCCAAATAACGAAGATTGTGTTCCCTTAAGGAAATATTTAGACATATAAAGGAAATAAAAAAATTTGCAGCATTGCATCATATTTAGCATTATGTTTACCTTACCATTACACGCACGAAAATTTTTGTAAGCCTACTCCCATTGTAGGTTAACACACAGTTGTTGTGGTGGAAAGAGCCCTCTATAGTGGAGTAGGTGGGGGGTGCATATCCTATCAAGTGTAGTCAGAGACGAGTTAAGGTTGTTAATATCCTTATTACATTAAAAGTCCTTAAATCTGTAATGCAGTAGCCCACGGACCTTCTGGATTATCAGATTTTCCTATCAGACAGATACCTGAAAATGTTCAAAACACACCCCAAAAATATTTTGAAATTATAATAATTATGAAATGATAGTTTTCTTTACATACCTTTGTAGTGTAGTGCAGATGTAGGCTGTTTGAGGGCATATTAGTGCTAGTAATGTTGGGGTGGTACAGTAGTAAATCCAAGGGGCTGGTGGGGATAGTGGTACTGTACTGTTCTGCACACAGATAACTTCTCCTTTGTACAGTACTGTACAATATTCACTATCACTTGGTTGCTTAGAATAATTAATAAATTATAGTTAAATCATTTTAAATTTACTTATTAAGTAATTTTTTTTGTACAACACCTGATAAAGTACACTAAGGACAACAGGCTAGGTGAACATCCGGGACCTCCTGAATGTCGGCATGGATGCGGAATTGGATAGTTCGGCGCACCGCTTTTGGCTGCTTTTTGATATTTTTCGATATTTTCCCGATTTTTCTCGACTTCTTTCCAAAAAAGCTAAAAATGACCCTGGGCAGAAAATTCCTAACCATCAGATGCCGGATTGTCGGAAGTTCACTGTATTTCTACACAAATTTATAATCTTCAACAGTAACCTTTGGTCCAGATGAATCTCCATTATTGGTTCAGTACAAGGCGCCGTTCCTATGTTGAAGAAAATCCTCTTGGAGTAACGATAATCAACCAAAATCAGGCATCATTTCGATAATGAGGTTAAGCTGATGTAAGGACAAGATGTGAAAGGTAGCCTAAACACCTTAAATTTATCAAGAAACGGTGCCAAGGCACAACAAACCCGTCACCGGCAGTCATTTTAATGCTGACATATAAACACAACAGGATATCTAGTCCAAGATGTAGCATATCGAATTTGGAGAAAATCGGGTGCAAATTGATGATCTTATGCCTATTTGAAATTTTAGTCCCGACCCACCTGACATTGATCGCCCTACCGCTAACGGGGGGGTGACCCCCCTGATGTAACGAGGCATGTTATAGATTGCAGATTTGAACGATGCACCAGTAGGTTTAGATATCATGTCGATATGGAGAATTTGAAAGGAGTAATGATTTTTTTTTGGGGGGGGAGGGGGCTACAGCCTGGGCCGTGGCCCAATTTGGCCCAAAATTTAATCGGTTGGTCGGAGGGTCATAGCCCAACCCTGTAATTTTAGTCAAAATCGCACTAGTAGTCTTCGTGTAAAGTTGTTAACAGACAGACAGACGGGGATGGGTAAAACGATATTCATTTTTTTAATTGTTTCATTATCTTTGTGACAATAAAATTGATGACCTTTCAGTATTTGGTTTCTTCTCTTTGCCAAACCACTTCAGTCCAATGACCCATTAAAAACAAATCTTCTTTCTTGCCATCAGAAAATTTATTTGCATTTAGACAAGACTTCGAATCTGAGGAGTTAGATATATATTCTCAAAACCCGTTTACTAATACCGGCATCTCTTCAGCTCATTATAATCCTTTAATGGAAGGTAGGGGCAAAACTTCTGTGGCCATCAGGAAGGCGTGTCTCGGAAGGAGTGATCATGCAGAACAGGGATAAACATACAACTTGAGGGAAGAAATAAATAACTACTTATGAACCTCGACGCCTACTGAAAATGCTGGAATGGACGATGGCCCGTATTCACGTCAGGTAAGGAGGCTTCTAAGCACCTCTTAATTAAATATTCCCAAAATATCCAGTAATATCCTGTTTTTTGTTTCATATGTCTATTTGATGTCAACAAGGATTGGATGAACAACACACAAGAATATAGTAACGGAGCAAAATCAGAAATAAACCGGTAATGAAGAGATGTTAGTGCGTTTCCTAACCAAACGGGAACAACGCCCCAGGTGATTTGTCTTACTCCTTCCTGCCTGACATGCCTTACCCTCCCCTGCCCTGCCTTACCCTGAGCTGCTCATCTCTGTAAGTCGTTCCCAGTATGAGAGATGGACTGGTGCCTTTCGCTTAATTCCGAGCTCGGAATCCCTCTCATGGAACAGGAAGTAATTTGTGCACTTAAGCGTAATTGATATTAGCGCTGTTAATGAGACGAGCTCAGCTCAGTGGAATGCAGATCAGTGGGATGATTTGATTGTCTGAAAAATTATGCGCTTTAAAATTACTGTCTTGTTTTCAGGATTATTTAATATACAGACTCTTCGTGCCGACTGATAATGGCAGAAAAACTGAAGCAGTATTTTAAAAAGATACAAAATAACGCGAACAATTAAATCTGAAAAATCCTTTCGTTTGTCATATGGCAGAATTATGTGAAAACAACACAATAAAAATAGAAAATTATATAGACAAATAGTAACCATGCAAGATCTGTGATATGACAATGGCACTATAAATAAATAGTTGATCATACAGCACGGTTACTCAGAGAGAACTTTTGCTTCATTCTTCATTATAATAAAACATTGCCACATTTAACTACTCATTCTTTGCAGTTTAAGTGGGTCTGAGGTCAGATATACGTGTGACTGATTATTTTACAATGATACCTTCTCAAGCAATCTTCCAACTCCAGAACGAAGTAGTACCAGTTAAAATGCTTGGTATCCTATTTTGCCAACTGGTACATTTCTTAACAAAGTGCATTGTATCTCATTCCTGAAATAAAATTAATAATTTGAACCAAGTTATGTGGTCTGTCATACCGACTTCATGAAAACATTGGCACTGTCTTCTGCTTTTAATCACAAATATATTCTTACACAATTCAGTTACAAGTCAGCAAGTGCCCCTTACCTAATCAATAGGTATTATTCTCTCTCTCTCTCTCTCTCTCTCTCTCTCTCTCTGATACTCCCCTCCCGTCTCATTATTCATTGCAAAGGGGCTAAATTGAAGCTTGGAGGCCTGCAAGAAAGTTGCCCTTCCAAAGAATAATTGAACAAAAGATACCCCAAATCATGAACGTTCATTTGGAAATGCTTGAACTCATTGCATTTAATCCACTGGATGTCAAAGAGATATGAAAGTGCTGATTGGAAATATAGTTCCGGAGGTGGTGAGTTGCATTAATTCTTGCAATAAAGAAGCTGACAAAAAATGGTTGAGAATGAAGTGATTCACGGACGTTTCGCGCCCATTGTAATCAATAAGGTATAGAAGGCAGTGTAGGAGTGGTCACTGGCATCGTGAAAGTGGAAGGAAAGAGATGCAATACTGTAGCAGGGTAAGTAGTTGAATGCAGTCAGCATGAACACGAATGTGGTGAGATGAAATGCCGGTAATCTTCCTTGTCTTCTACCCTATCATATTATCTCTATCAAAGATTTTAGACTGCGAGTATGTCTAGGAGCTGGCCTGCCTGTCTGCCACTCGCTGAATACGTTCGGAACTGAGATGCTCCACTTGAGTGAACTATAGCAGAGTCCTATATTAGGGTCTGTTCTACCACTTTTGTCTACAATATTGGCTCCGTACTTTTGAACTTGTTCTATCACAACTTCTACGCATAAACTGGATATAACAATACTTTCATATTTCCGCCTCACTGACTCATGGCAACTCGCATATTCATTACCTTGTCATCGACGTAACCTTTTCCGTCAGATAAGGAATTAATTACTTCTTTCTTACTAACTCCAAACTATTTTATTTCGTGAAGGTGAGTGTTTATGAAGTTGTCGGTATAAATATAGCATTCAAGAACCTATTCTCTACAAATCGTCTCCCATAAGAGAAACACTGTCGCTTAATGGTAAAAAGAATAATCTTGGTCTGTTTATAGCTAGAAGCCTTAATCCAGTAAAGAGTGGCCACCAACAGATCACCTCCATGTCACCAAGTCGTCGGCCATTCGACTGCCCTCCCTCCAACTCGCATCCGCCTCTCATATAACTCTCCACCCCATCCCGCCATCTCATCTTCGGTCTTTCTCTCCCCTTCCTCCCTTCCACCCCACTCTTATACACTCTTCTAGTCAAGCTCTCATTCTCCATCCACTCCAAGTAGCCGACCCTCTTATAGTATATTCCGTGATTCAAGGGGTTAATCATCCAATGCACTCAGGATCTCATTCTGGAACCCTCATAAGACTCATACCTGTTAATATATTTGTATTTTCTCTTGTTTGTTCAGCTGCTCGTTACGGGTTGGTTGTGTAGCTTTTTTTTTTTTTTTTTTCCCCGTGGACGAGGACGTACTCAGGTAGCCCAGGTTAACGAAAGACGACATAGATCAAGTGGGGGAAATTTTAGCAAACAATTGAGTAAATGTTGTCTTGTTGATGCCTTTACCTTTAATTTATCCAGGCAAACACTACGCGGTTTCATTCAGTTAAAGAAATAATCACAGCCGAGGCGTTAATATACTGTTAATATTTCCTTGCCACATATCTTCACTTCCAACCCTCACGTGAAATCTGTAATCCATATTACTTTTTAACGCTATTTACTCGTGTTAATTTTCCACCATACAATTTCCAATCACCCAGACACAAACTTGCCATTGCATTCTAATCGCTGTTTCTCAGTGGGTCTCTGCTGCATGTGAGCGTCCATTGTTTTCCTCCACACATCGTTCCAGTCATCTCAGTCAGTATCACTTTCATTGTTCTTTTATTCCGGTTAAATTATGTCCGTCTTATTCAGCTGAAAGAAGTAGTAAGGGGCAGGTGTCGCCTGATGGATATAAAGAAATATGAAAGAAACTAAGCCATGGTATAGAGAGAGAGAGAGAGAGAGAGAGAGAGAGAGAGAGAGAGAGAGAGAGAGAGAGAGAGAGAGAGAGAGAGAGAGATGAATGAAAATAGTGGAATGATAAGAGGATATGTCACACAAAGTTATCCAGGGAGAAAAATATTCGAAACCCATATAGAACGAAAAACGAGAAAAATATGAAAGTGGGAAAATGAAGAACTGGTGGGGAAATGCGCGAAGAGAACTTGTAAAGAGAACAAAGAAAAGATGTCAATAAGAAGACAGAAAATTGAAGCAATGAAAGACTGATAATAGGACATTGATGCCGCGAGACAGACATCAGTTACATTATAGTGCACAAATTTCTCCGTTGAACTTCAGGTGGACGTTTTCGAGTAGGAAATTTATATATAGCCTTTATCAAACCTTTCACTATCCGCGGCTCCTTTGTGCTCCTTTGTGCTGAATGAAATTGTTTAGTGAAAACACAAATTCCATTGCTAAAAACGACTTAGAGTATAAGCATGATAATCCGTCCCGAAGGCCCCACACTGCTCCAGGGTGCCACATACCTTCACATGTCACCACACCACTGCTGATATCCACCGTCTATATTGAATACGTGTGTGACTGTATCAGCCATGATTGGTGTGACGGCATTTCTGGCTTACTCTTTAACAAGTTAGAGGGATCAAAAATGCCCTTTGCAGCGAAACGGAAATAATTATTTTTGTTTTCTCTTCTTTAGTCTAGGATCCAACTTGCGATTTCGCTGACGCATCTCTCATTTTCCTTCTCAGCGAACCGCTTACCTAACGAGACAGAAGCCTTGTAGCGCGAGTCTCATCAATTTCAGCCAACGTCCCTGGGGAGACAAATCCTCTCTTTGATCTCAGCCATTTTCCAATACGTTCATCAGCTTCTGCCATGTTAAAACGCTTAAAGGTACCCCATCTTTCAGTATGGTTCTAAGTAGTACTAAGCCCTCAAACTGCAGCAAGAAAGCCACTTCACATTCATAAACAGCCTCCTCATTTTTTTTTTTTCAACAGGGACAGTTTTAGACATATAAAACACTTAATCGTAGTGATGGAGATAAAAAGAAACTGACGTGCTCAACACCCTACATTTCAGTAACCCAATGGAGAGTGGACGCAGAAAGAAGACTGCCAACATTCCCAAGAGATTACTGATTGCCTTGGCAGCTGTAGAACACTTACATTATTTTGTACAAATTGCCATGAAGGTCAATGGCCATACAAGTACATAAAATTTATAAAGGATGGGTATATGTATGTTTTTACTTTTGACCCGGTAAAAGCACCAAACTGAATAGTGTTTACGAAAAAAAAGGAGAGGGGGGGAATACAGTAGATAATACGAGTACTACTCTGTTGAGATGTAATAAGGCAGGATGAGAGTGGTGATCATACTAGGTAAGTCAAAGAATCGAGACAGGGAAGGGAAGACAGATGAAGAGACAAGTGAAGCAGATGAGTGCAGTACAAGAACTGAGACAGACAGGTGAGACTGTCAAGTAAGAAGGCTTTAACATGTAGGAAGGCAGGGTGAGGCACGCAGACAGGTAGGGTGAAACCACTGAACTCTGTTACATGGTGGGGCTGTCTCTGCAGCGAGCGTGTGACATACGGTCGCCATATAAAAACACCCACTTGTCGCCTCCACCATATTAATGCAAATGAAACACTGTTCTTAGCTTGCAGTTTCTGTCTCAGTGCTGCTTCAGTGTGTACATATGTATCATAACATATATGGATTATGATTTTTTTCTGCCTAACTCAACTAAATATTTGGGATACATTTAGCCAAAAGTTTGAATAAAACAACTCCATATGTTGCTGGAAAGCAGAACATTTATTTTTTTCGTTTTCGTTTTTATGGCATTAACTTAATTTTTGTTTAATGATGATAGTTATAATAAAATTAAGGTCAATGGAAAGAACACATAAATGAAAATAATGTATATTTCGCCATCAAAAATGCTGTATCCTAAAAGTACTGTAGCACTGTGATAACAATTTTGTTAATATTTGAACATGATTGCCCTCAGTGGAGGTGTCAAACATATCGGTGTTTAAACAATCATATATTCTATATATAGCAATATTGTGTGAGATGTGTATCACAGCTACGGAAATAACTACTAGCTCTGGCTCATACTTTAAGAATTCCTACTTGTTCTTTTGCTCAACTTGAAAACATTGTTCAGTTTTATGACAGATTTTAAGTACACTCACTTTTTCTTTTATGTGTCCGACGCTGGGCATAGGCTTCACAGCCTGCCATCAAGGCCCAGCAGTCCTCCTACATACGATACACCTCTACATGTCACCACTTCGGCGCTAACACCCACCATCCATATTGAATACATGCTAGGGCTGTTTCATACAGGGCCGGTGTATTGGTATTAGCAGGGGTATTTTTACGACATGTCGGCGAATATTCTGGTAGAACAGTAAAGCCTGATTTAATGAAATTTAAATCCATATCCTGATCCCAGCCTCAGCGGGGATTTGAACCTAGGTTCGTTAGGACTTCAGGCCACATCTCTGCCGATTGAGCCACCGCCTTCCCCGCACCAAGGAGTCTTCCCGCTGTCTTTCTTGTCAATAATTATGCTCAAATTGCAATTGCTTTCAGATACTAATACCAGTACTTCTTGACAAAAAGTATTTTTTTTTAATAAAAAAAGAAATTAGCGATATCGAAGCAATGACCTCAGTCTTACATCTCTCTCTCTCTCTCTCTCTCTCTCTCTCTCTCTCTCTCTCTCTCTCTCTCTCTCTCTGCTACAACAGCCAACCCAGAGTTTGAGATCACAGCAGCAACACTGAACTTGATCGTCATCCTCTCCACTGCACCATTCCTGCAGTTCTTTGAAGAGATGACGGCAGACACAGAAAAAGAATGATAAAGTTGAAGGACGAAGTAGGCAGCACCGCTCACTTGATGTAGTCATGCCTACTTCGCCCTTTACCTTTATATATTTATTTCTGTGCCTATCTTTCTTTCTTCCTATTTCTGTCATTTTTAATTACTCCTCTTTCCTTTTCAAGTGGCTTTAAACTATGAGACAAGCCTAATAGTTTCCTGTAAGTCAGGAAACAGTTTACAACGCTGGGTGGTAACCATATAATCAACCCATTCGTGTTCCTTACGTGTCAACAAGTGGGTTGGCGGAGGGTTAGTGCCCCTCTCCAGAAAACAACCAACTCAAAGGTAAACGTCCACCCCTTACGGGATTATGACGTCTGGCTGTAGAATAGATAGATGGATAGACAGACGGTAAAGTCAGAGCCAGAGAGCCTACAAGACAACGACTAATCTCTCTATCTGTTACCTGATGCTGCTTCTTCTCTGCAACGATTCTGCCTTCCGCGACACACCATCATCATATGAAAAGTATTACATTGTACCTCCACCTAGTAGGGGCAAGGGGATAGTGTTTGTGAGAAAGGACCCTGAGTCGTGGGAGGAAAGGTCGTTGCTGAATAGAGAAAAACTGAACAACATGAGTATTTGTGGACCTCTGTGGCTACTGAAAGATGTATTAAACAAGTAGTGCCAGACTCAACATACCTCGCCCAACGGCAGAATTTTATTGCTGTTAAATTCGTTTCTGCTATTTATTGTCAGTGCACAGTTAAAGTCTAAGGTAATGACGCAAATGTTTTCAGGTTAGGCCCTCTAGAAATCAATGATTTTGCATTTGACCTTTCAAGGCCACTCAAAGTCAAAGGTCATGCTGCCAAATGAAAGCCCATATGAGACTTCCCATATCCTGGTAATAGTAAACATCTCTATCTTAAACGAGTTTCCAGGTATAGCCCCCTGAATATCTGTGACCTTGAGTTTGACCTTTCAAGGTCACTTATGGTCAAAGGTCAAGGTACCAATGAAAAACCCATATGGGGTTTCCTATACGTTGATAATAGTAAATATATCTTCAGTCAGTTTCGAGTTATAGCCCCCTGAACATCCGTAACCTCGAGTTCGACCTTTCAAGGTCATTCAAGGTCTGAGGTCTTGTGCTAAATGAAAGCCCATATTACGAGTTTCTGTATGTTCCTAAAGTAAATATCTCTATCTTAAACCGTTTTCAAGTTACAGCCCTTTGAAGATCCGTGACCATGGTTTTGACCTTTCAAGGTCATTTGATTACCTCCGAAATATAATCACTTACTTTGGGGCTGAGTGCCCACATATCCTGAAAGTTTCATTTAATTCCATGCAACTGTTTTTCCGCAATATTGCTAACAAACAAGAAACACACAAACAAACAAGCTCGACCAAAAATAATACCTCGTCGGACTCTATTGGGGCGAGGTAATAACAAAGGCTTTCCCAATACGCTCCCTTTCCCTCCCTCTCGTGTCTTGCTTTCTCACGTCCCTCTTTCCCTGGCCTACCCTGCCCTACCCTAGCCACCTCCTGTAGCCCTCACCCATCAGAGAGACTGACTAGTGCCTCGAGTTTAATCCCAAGCCGGGAATCCTATTACTGAACAGGGTTAATTTGTGCATTTAAGCGTGACTCGTATTGGCGCTGTTTATGAGACTACCTGAGCTACGTGAGTTGGATTGTTTGTCTGACGTATAATGTTCTTCAGAATAGTGTCTCTTGTATTGTGTACTAGTTTTCAAGCACATTTTTCATAATACTCTTTCATGTCCCTGTACTGACATCTCACTTCTTAACGTCTTTACCCAAATGAAATATTATTTACTTCATTCTTACCACCTTTAGACAGTTCAGTTAAGAATAGGAGAGACATTTCATCTGTAGCGTGAGATAGAGCATTCATTGACCCTTCCATTACAGCAGATCTTCTTGTGAAGAATTAAGACATCTGGAGTTAGCAAAAAGAAATCAGTAGAATACATCACTTGATCCAGAAGGTTAATAATCTAATGCACTCAGTGCCTCGTTCTGGAATTTCCATAAGCCCCCTTCCCCATA
>JAGKTI010007593.1:22159-36312 GCA_018397915.1 Birgus latro
ATACTCTGTCATATGTATCCACAGTGGTTTAATACAAATAGTAAGAATTGTTACTATTTCAAGTACACACCAGCAGCATCAGTATCTATATTACAGTACACAAGCACAAAAGTTCCTACTCCCACCTCCTCCTCGCAATCACCGTTGTTGCAACAGCTGGTGCATTTAGGTTTCTGTACCCATTTATCAATACCATTAACCTGACTCCCTGATAACGTTACTACCACTACCTTAACTCATCACTATTCTTAATATTGTTACTTGCAGTAACTATCACCATTACTTACACCAGTCTCAGTTATATCATGACTACTACACATACCAACGCCACCACTAGCGAGCTCATCACCACCATCACTGCTACTTTTAACCCGACAGTGTGAACTCCATAAAAAGAAAAAATAAAGTGCAGGCAACCACAATAAACACTAACAAACACAGGAAAAGTGCTTATATATCAAAAAATACTTGGCAAATTTTGACCTTACCCTGTGACCTTGACCTATGATTGGTTGTTTTCAAGATCCAATCCATTCATCCTTGGCTTACCCTGAACTTTCCACCAAGTTTGGTCTAATACGGATTTTTAAAAAACTACTTAAGTTGAAGTTGTCATATAACCTTGATCTTCGACCTATTTTTCAAGAACAGTCTTCCAGAATGTTTGATCCAAATCAGGTAAATATTTTATTTTGTTCACATACAAACTCAAATGCCTCGAACCTTAACCCTTCCCTGTGACCTTGACCTTTGACTGGTTGTTCTCAAATTTAACCCCGTTGTTCTTGCCTTACCTTTAAGCCAATATGCAATGTTTCTTCTAAACTGAATTAAAATTGTTAGGTTGACATTGTCTTGTGACCTTGATCACTGACCAATGGTTCTCAGAACAATACATCTACCCCTGCTTCAGTCAAGGTTAGTTACAATCAGGTGAAAACATTGTTTGAAAATACTTGTTCAAGATAACTCATATACATGCTCGTCAGTCAGACAGTACAGTAACAGAGTGAGATGTTGAGATACTTGTCAGCTTATAAAAATCTCACTCTGTATTATGTTTCTGTCAAGCATCTCCCATTATCAGCAGGTCACGACAATCCATGGTTTCGTTGTCTGCAGGCGGAATCCAAATTACCTCTTCATTTGGGTAATCATTTCAGGAGAAGCGTAATCACTTCCCGCCTCTGTCAATTACACACAGATTGCCTTAATCCCTTCTGAACAGTGATTCTTTTCACCGTAACTCTTGCTACTATAGCTGTTTTACACTAACCTGACCCAGATTTTCGTCTATTTGCAGCTAATATTTATAACCTCAGTGGCAGAAAGTAATGGTGCTGCGCCTTCGCACCTTTTCCAGAGTACTTCTTCGGGATTAGCATCATGTATTAGTTTTTATCTTTTGCTACATCTCAACATTGAATAATGAGAGAAGACAATGCCACAAGTTCATAAAGCCTTCAGTGCTGGGTAAATCATCTCATCTGATAGAGACAATATAAATTAACAAGTCATCATGTCAAAGGGATCGATGGAATATTCGGTACCACTGCACACTTATCTTTACTGTCGCTAAAGAGTAAGCCTTTTCAGCTGCAAGTATATGAATATCTGATAACCTTCCACAGCACTAGTCAACCTAATCAAGTCAGTAGGCGACGATGGCCAGCTCAAAGCAAACCAAGCATTGTCTGTTGCCAGAAGGCAGTTTCGACACTAAAATTAATTTCTATATGGAGTTACTCCAGTGCAGTGCTCCGCCCTAGAGTCATGGCTCCGGTTTAATAATCTTCGGAGCCTCAGCATTTTGCGCGAGCAAGATAGTACTTTTAGTGCTTTTCATAAATTCTGTACTTGATGACCTTTGACCCCTGACCTGTTGGATATAGGTCATACATGTACGAAGCACATTTGTAGTACTGATTAACGTCTATAAGCATGCAAAGTTTCATTAAGATCCATCCACCCACTGTGGAGCCAGGGAACTTGAAATTTGAAGAATGGCCAACCAGAGGTACAACTTCTAGATGGTTCTGCCAGTGACTAGAAGCGAGTTTCAACACTAAATGTTATTTTAGTATGGAGGTATTCCAGTGCAGCATTCCATTTAAGAATCATGGCCCTGGCTTAATAATCCTCGGAGTCTTAACATTTTGCGTGGGCGTAGCGATTTTTTAGCTACATTCACTGTGTTCGCATATGATGACCTTTGACCCCTGACCTGGCCAGCGTAGCACATAGGTGTACAATAGAAAATTGTGGTACTAGTCAATGTCCATAAGCATGCAAACTTTCACTGAATTCCATCGAACCACTGGGGAACTAGTGGGGCAATGTTGAAAACCATTACTGATTGCTAGGGACACTGAGGCCAATGTTCACAGTTTTGCCACTAGAAAAGTAGAGGAGAGAGGGGGAAAAGTGGATGGCACACATCAAATAATGAATGACATCAAAATTATGCCTAAAGAAGTCAGAGCTTTCTATGCCCATTAGTAATGCTTCTAAAGCTAAAAAAAAAAAAAAAAAAAATGGGTTTCGGCAGTTGCAAGGCAGTGGGTTGTTGCCTAGCAACCAAAACCTTGCAGACACAACAAGGTCATAGGTTGGTCAATGTGTCCAAGTTTGGTTGGAATCGGGCAATTCTGAAGTGTAGAAGTGCCTACCATAAATAAACAAGAAAGAAAAACATAAGAATTCAAGAAAGAAAGAAAGGAAGAAAACGCGACTAATAATAAAGGCAGCATGGAGCTGGCTAATTTTGTTCTCCTAGTCTGACCAAGAATAGCGAAATTAACAGATCTTATTTCGACGTTGAGCTGCTTGATATTCTTTTGAACGCATCACTTAGTTTCTTCCTTGATTACAAACAAAAATCTCACTCCTCATGAAACTCCTTCAGAGGAAGCTTCGAATTTGGAATACTAGCTGACTTGTCGACGAGGTAATTATGCACTGTGGGGCCAAGTGTAGGGCAGCTGGAGACCCACTAGCAATGCAAACAATAAATGAATGCCCCCCTATCCTTCCAGGCCTCACCTAACCACAAAGCCTAAACGTGGATGTACTGTGCAACAGGGATATCATGCAGTATAAAGTATTTTCTTCTCAGGCCAGGAAGATCAAATGTACTGTTTTATTCATGTAATTTTCCATTAAAACATAGGCCAAAGTTCATCCATAGTGTTGTAAATTTTCGTGACTGGGTTACTCAACTCATAATATTTTTTGAAAACTTTCTTTATCTATTGTGGGTTTTATGTATATGTTATCTGTACTAAACTGTCTCTTCCTTTCCGGAAACCTCCCTGTTCTCCAACTAATTCCTCTGTTATTTCCCTCACTGTGTCAACAAATATCCTACTATATACCTTTCCTATTACATTAAGAAGGCAAATGCCCTGATGATTACCACACAGTACTTCTTCCCTTTTGCCTTTGTACAATAGAATAAATATACCTGATTCCAATCCTCCGGGACTCTTCCTTCCTCCTAGGCCAATCTGCACATCTTCCATATCCATTCTACCACTATCTCTCCACTGTGCTTCAACATTTTACCACACACTTCACCAAATCCTGGAGCTTTCCCCATTTTGACTTTCTGCATTGTTTTCACAACTTCTGTCCTACTTATCTTTTCGTCCTTTCTCATCTCCCTCCTTCTCACAGCCATTCCCTAGCTATGTATACACGTGGTTCTTCAATTTTTTACGTTTAACAATTTCTATGAGTGTTCTCTCCATCTACCCATTTGTTTCTCCTTTCTCAACCAACAATCTGTCATATTTATATATCACTCTCCTATTACCTTGTTTATCACCCTGTCTTACTTCATTAACCTCCTTCCAGAACGTTTTCTTACGTATTCTTCACTTTACACTCAAATTCCTTCGAAGGTCCTCATCCACTTTCTTCTTACTCTCACTCCTAATCTTTCCTTTCTCTCCTCTTCTCTGCATATAACTCTCTAATCCGTCTCTCAGCTTACTCCATGCCTCTTATTTCCATCCAATCACTATATGATTTTTTTTTTCTTTTGCGCCACCGCTTGTCTCATCTGGTCACTCCACCATGATGTTGAATGCCTTGCACGCACCTTCCACCTCTCCCATCTGCCCCAGATCATGTATATATACCCTCTTGCTCCTCTACTTCTTTCTTATATTCTGCCTGTTTTTCATACTTCTGCAACCTTTCTACCCTCTTTGTATAGACTGCTTCCATCTACCCTTGTCTCCTTCTATTCATCCAGCTCATTGTGCCTTGAATCTCGCCATCATAAAGTGGTGACCAGATAGGCCACATCCCTAACGTCTGTATCTCTCTCATCCAGTATATATTCTCTCATTTTCTGATCCCCACACACTGGATCCTATATACTGGGAGTATAAATGAAGTATTTAATACAACATGATTAATTTTCAGCTTGTGAATGTAAATCAGTATAAAAAGATTTACGAATAAGTACCACAAATTATTAAACACCAAATACACAATCCATAGAAACAATAGAGTAAGGTAACTTTTATTTTTATAGGCAGAAATTACAGCATCAGCTTAGAAAGCATTAATTTTACCGAGTTCATTTCCTTAGTGGCTTACATCTGAAGAATTTTGTTCCATTTTGTTCACAAAATCACCAAAAAGATTTAGATAAATCAGAAACTGTACTTCGAAATGTAACAAAAAGTAAACATATTAAGGAGCAGTCAGTAGGAGAAACGCTTGGGACACTTGAAGTAATATAACTTATCAAAGTGTAGACTTCGTAATAATCTGAAGACCATGATACGATAGTCGATAAAAACTTCATGATGGATCAGTCTAATTACACGAGGTAATGATACCAAATTATCAGGAAATCTTACCAGTCAAATAAAGCATTTTATTTTTCTTCGGAAGAGTTATAAAAACAGGAAACAAACTGCTTAGGAACGCAGTAGATTGCAGTAAAGTAATAACAATACAATTAGCTTGAATAAGTATCTTTCCCTGAATCCCAAGCTAAAAACGATCATGGCTGAATGAAACGAAACTTTACCCAACTGCTACATTCCCTTTCACATCGTGATGAATGCAGCCGTTATAGAGTATTTTGAATATAAAGTTATTTTTCCCTCTAAAATTAAGATAGTATAGAATATAGTTTCTCCCCTCAATCTTTACCATGAAATTTCCATTGTATTTTTTTCAATGCTGCTTGGTGGCTCCTCTCACTTCTTCCTGTTGCCTTCGGCTGGAGTATTTAGTTGGCAGGGGCTGAGCGTACCTGCTTTATGATGCTTAACTATAGCTCATAGAGTCACTTATTATAGTTAGACTTCTCTGTAAGAAACAGTCTCGAAAGGACCACTAGGTCTGTTGCAGTTACCATTCCTTTGTGTGTGTGTGTGTGTGTGTGTGTGTGTGTGTGTGTGTGTGTGTAAACTTCGTCACTGTGTGCTCCCAAACTGCCAGTCCACAAGTGTCTAAAGGTGTTTGTGTTTGGGACTTCCTAACATAACAGCGCCAATTGACTCTCATTGCTTTGTTATTTAATGCTATCATATCCACACAAAATCTGATTACCTAATTCTTTGTGTAAACTCTTAATTCAGATGATGTTCTAGAGATGTAGCAGAGGAATAGCAGATGTAGGTCAGGTGCAGTAGGAGATTGGTAGGTGTGGTACGTGGGGTGTCACTCTCATCTTAACCCGAGGCATCCCGTTGACATACGAGTATGGGTACGTCACTACGTTTTGTCACCGTGACACCTGTTGACGAACCCATATGTTTTGCAATTGCGAGGTCCGTCATTTGCGCATTTCTCCAATTTCGCGCGTGATTTTTGGTACGTATAAGAGAGACATCTTCCTCTAGCAGACCGATCGGCTGCAGGTAAATAGTTGCCCATGAGAGGTCATCCCATAGGTTCTCTACATCAGTGATGTTGTCTTCTTAGTATACCAGATGAATTTCATAATCTGGTTTATGATGTGTGAGCCTATTCTGCAAGAGGGGCATGCGTTATCTTTGATTCTGCCACAGAGCAGGTCTTGGTGATGTCCAAATTTCAGCCTAGTTTGGGACACTGGATTCGTTCGATTTAAGGATACCTCTGGTGGGTGAATGTTAGTAGTGGAGCTTGCAGGTTAGTGTTCTGGGCAAAGTGTTGTATTTCCCAGTATGTAAAATGGGTATGCGTGAGCTTTCTTCATTGCTAATTTTGGAGTGTGTGAATGTGGGATGCTGTTCAGTAGGATCCCGTAATGCTTTTGTTGTGATTTAATGATTCTAGTTTGTGTTTTTTGGCTCCGTCATCTAATGACAGGGGTGTTATAAGTTAGCAAAGACTGGAACATAGGATTTTAGTTTCAAAGTGTAAAGCAGCTGTGGCAGTGGTTTCGGTGCAGCCAGTGATGACGTATAGAGTGTAGGTTAATTTACAACGTATTATAATGGTCTTAGGTAGGATGGAGACCTATGTCAGAGGGGTATAAGACATCACTGATCCAATGTTTTCATTGCAGCGTAGGAAGATGGTTTCTTTTCACTGTCCAAAGTGGGGGTGAAAAAGTGGAACTGTATGGAACGTTCGTTTCAAGTTGCTCTGAAGTGTAACAAGCCCCTGTCTACCTATTAAGTAGTTGACAGCATGTGTTGCACATTTTAGCGATTAGTTTGCGCCGGGAAAAGGAACTGTGTTTGTTGTAAAATGTGTATGATGTGTAGATCTTGGGGAGTTGATGCACTTCGTTGTGTGTTGTGTGAAGGTGGTTACTAAGGAGTTTGTAGAGTGTAGTTCTTGAAAACCATTTTGTTAGGGAGCAAGGGGGACAAAAGGTGTGAATTCGTTAAGAATTAATCGTTCAATTTTCTTGGATGGTGTGGTAAGTAGTGTTATGTGTCTGTACCAAGAAGTGTAAGGTGGATCATTGTTTGGTTTAATAATAGTTATGATCTGTATATTTCCAAATGTTGGGAATGCTACAAAGTGCTAATGAGTAGCCGCTGATGTTTGTGTGGACCTGGATGCTGTGTGATCCTGAATGTTCAAGAGTAGGTTGCTGATGCCATCTTGCCCTGTGTATGTAGAGATCTGTGCTTTCTTGATAATGTTACTCTTATGTTCTAGAATGAGGGATTACACTGTGATCAAGAGGAAGGGATTGCTGATGCAGAAAATGTTTTTAGAGAATAAGTGTGTGTTGATATAAGGCATATTTAAGTGGTGGTTCAAGAGATTTTATTTTAGTTATTTTGTAGAAAGGGATGTGTTGGGTGTTGGAGGTGACCGTGACATGGGTCTTGGGGGTGCTTGTTATTTAGTGATACTGTTAGATGTTTTCTTGAACCCAGCTGGGTCTATGGAATGGCTGAGTGATATTACAGAGTTTGTTTATTTAACTGTCGGTATCATTGTTTAAATGCACGAGCCTTGTGATGATGTCCTGTGTGTGTGTGAGATGGGAGATGTGTTTGAATGAGTCATATTGATTTCTGAGATAAGCAATCTCCGGTACAGAGTCTGAACTGTAGTGTCTTCTGTTGCCTTATGGAATATGGTGTTTGTCTATATTAAATATGGTCGTGTTACATTTCGAAATGCGCTTGCCAGTGTTGGTGATGGGTTGATGTTTAAAGTACTGAAATATTGTTCTGTTTCGTCAGGTATGAGGGGTGTGAAGTGTGTGGAACCAAAAGGCAATTTTAAGGGGTAGTGGCAGAGCGGTGTGTTTGGTTTGTGATGTAGGTGTATTGTCAAGAGTCACTGACAATGTATGTGGTGTTGAGCTGTGATATAATGTTCAGGCCTCAAGTGGAAAGTGTTTTTAATATTTAAGCCCCCAGCAAATAGCGTCAAGTATAAATGTTAGGGGGAGAAGGTTATATTGCATTGGTACGAAATTGGGATTGTTATGGGGTATGTTGTTGTTGTTGTTGGTCAATTCAAGTCTGTCTGACTGAGTAGACCAATAAACCGCAGGCAAGCGACTGCCTCTGAAGGATCTCTTGTGCAGTGAACCAATGTTCCCTTGTTGTTAACAGCGCACACCAACAGAAAGGCACGGATAAAAGTGCAGAGGTTTGGTTCCTGGATGGGTGCCGCATTTGCGTCGTTCTACCCAGCTAGCAGGAGGACCAAAGCAAGCTCCACATCGCCTCGTTATCTGGTTATATGGTTATCATCCTTTTCTTTCCTTTACAGGTGGCTTTACATTGAGTGACAAGCCAAATGGTTTCCTGTAAACCTAGAAACCATTTACAACGCTGGGTGGTAACCATATAACCAAACCATACTTGCTCCCGACGTGTTAACAAGTGGGTTGGTGGAGAGTTAGTGCCCCTCCCCGTAAAACAAATAACTAAGAGTCAATTTTTTTTTTTTTTATGTGTCCGACTCTGGGCATAGGCTTCACAGCCTGCTATCAAGGCCCAGCAGTCCTCCTACATACCAACACCCCTACATGTCACCACTTCGGCGCTAACACCCACCGTCCATATCGAATACATGCTAAGGCTGTCTCATACAGGACTGGTGTATTGGTATTAGCGGGGGTATTTTTACGACATGTCGGCGGGTCTTCTGGTAGATCAGTAAAGCCTGATTTAATGAGATTCGAATCCTTAAACTGTTCCCTGCCCCAGTGAGGATTCGAACCTGGGTCCGTCGGGACTGCAAGCCAACTCTCTACCGATCGAGCCACCGCCTCATGGCCACCCCTTACGGGATTATGGCGTCTGGCAATAGATAGATAGATAGATCCACCGTTTTAATGGTTTCCTAGGTTACAGGAAACCATTATGCTTACCATTTAGTTCTGAGCCGCTTGAAATGGGAAAAAAATAAAGAAGAGTAGCAGGAAGATAAAAGAGAAATTGGAAGAAAGGAGGACAGACACAGATACAGGATGACAGATGTGAAGGAAGAAGTAGGCAGCATTAAGTCAAGCGAGTGGATGATGGTCGCCACCACCTACCACCATGAAACGGTACGTTAATGTCAAAAATGTTGATTAGGCAACATGTCTGTAACCAGATTTGATGCTGAGTAACTGAATTCTAGTGTGGCATCATTCAGGTAAAGCGATTGTGTTGTCTCTGTTATGTCTGTAGAGGAAGGATGTGTGAATGTAAGTGATGAGGCCTGCTCCATGGCTTTAAGTTCTGGCTGTGCAGAAATATGAGGCAATGACAGATGCGGCTTCTCTGTGTCCGTGTGAGCTTTGTTTGTTTGTTTTTAACAAGTGCTGTCTGTATACTGTGACGATTAACAAGCTTTTCATTTTAATTTTTTGATGCAGAGGCAATCGACATTCGATAGTACTATATTTATCTTATGTGGGTTCGAAGTGGTGTGCTTCGTATGTGAATCTGTGCTGTAGGTGTAACGTTTGTGGATGGGAGCTGAGTTGTGGTGGCGGTGGATGTGTGTGAGTGTAGGGTTGTTGTAAAGGCTGGGGGAGTTTGTTTGGACTGCCAGGAGGAATGTGTGTAGATGTGCTGCATCTGTCACAGACCCACGTGTTGTGGTGTTGCCTGGTATTTGCAAGTGTAGTCCACGTGGTGGTGACCCATTCTCACCAAGAGTGGCATCGAATAAATCCACACGTTTGTCCAGTGTTTGTAGTGGGTAAGGAGCACTCCGAGCAATATCGTGCTTGGGGCTAGGGATTGCTCTTAATGTCTCTGGTAAGTGTGAGGAGCGAAATGGCTGTTATACTTTCCCTTTTTATTGAAAATAGCATAAGGAGCAGCTGTCCACACCCGAGAGAAGTTGCTCCAACAGGCAGACTGACGTTTTCGTCGCAGAAAGAGTGAGAGGTTGTGGGGAGGTTTTGTCCCCCAGGCCGAAGTTGCAGCTGTTCCTCTAAGCCTGGGGGCGCACATTACCGCCACCAAGGGTCGGCTTCCCTCCAGTGCCACATTGCTGTATCAAGTGAAACTGGCTGCCCTCCGCATCAAAGCTTTGATATTCTTGCCTCCATCCCACCGGTAAAACCAATCACACTGATATACTTCACCAGGAAAATATGATTTCGCAACATATTGCCTGGTCAAATCTATGAAAATATTCACCTACCGTTACAATTAAAAACTGGTAAAGATTTCTGAACATGTTGCTCTACTTTATGTCTCTCTCTTTTTCTCTCTCTCTCTGAAAGCAATATACACGAAGTGGATATTTATCCCTTTGTAAATACTCACTTCATGAATGTATTTTCCTGCACCAAATAAACAGGATTTTCTGAACACCATAATTGAATTTAGTGAAAGTGGAAAAGATTGCATGCACAAGTTTAATTTATCCCTTAATAATGTTAAGATTTCAGAATAAACAAATTATTTCCTACTATCTTTTCCTGCAGTTGTATGTATATATCGAGTGAGATTATTAAGTTTCTTAAAATGAAATTATACTGCGCCCATAAGCTGGTTTGCCGGCATCCATTTCGCCGATTCTGCATTTCCGCCACTGATATTAAAATAATATTTATGACGTTGGAGTTTAAAGCTCAATGACTGTGACCTGCGCATAACACCTGTCTGCATACACCTGCACCACACATTCTCTCTCTCTCTCTCTCTCTCTCTCTCTCTCACACACACACACACACACACACATATATATATATATATATGTTAGAGAAACACACATTAAACGCGTGTGTACAAATATACTTATATGCCCCTCGACTGGGAATCGAACCCTACGCCTATACACGCATGACATTTCCTTGCTGTTGCTGCCCATTAACACTGCTTCTTCTTCTTTTTTTTTTTTTCTAGGAAGAAGGAACCAAAGGCTAGGAGCCCTCAAACTGCACCAACAAAAACACAAAAACAATACAAGAGAGAGCCAAAACTCAAGATCCGATCATTTCGAGATGCCTGGACACACTGCATTTGAAAGATTGGAGATCATAGGAAGCAGGAAATACAGAAAGGGGGAGACAGTTCCAGAGTTGACCAGTTGCATAAATGAAGGACTGGGAGTAACGGTTAACTCTTGCATTAGAGAGTTGGACAGAAAAGGGATGAGAGGTTGTTGCTAGACAGGTATTACGTGCCCGTCGTAGAGGTGGAGGGATGCAAGCAGACAGTTCAGAGTAGTGACCATTGTAGCGATAGAAAAGAGATAAAGATGCAACAGTGCGGCGAAGAGACAGAGGTTGAAGGGAGCCAGTAAAAGGAGGAGTTAATGAGACAAAAAGCCTTTGACTCCACCCTACTGAGAAGAGCTGCATGTGGGGAGCCTCCCCACACATGAGAGTTGTATTCCATACAGGGACGAATAAAACCCGTGCGTAAAGATAACAACTGTGCAGGGATAAAGAAAGTACGGAGTCGCCTTAGCACATCTAATCTCTTGGAAGCAGATTTTACAAGATTAAAGGATTAAAAAATCCCCGAGCTAGACCTTACAATGAGATCATATAGCCCCGCTAGGTAACAGGAGAGCGCTACCCCTCCCGGCACGGCGGTCCAACCGCGGCTCGAACTCGCGACCCCCCGGTCCCGAGCTTGATGCTCTACCTCTGAGCCACTGTGCCCCCTAGATTTTACAAGAGATGCAATATAATCTTTCCAAGAGAATTCTCGAGTGAATGAAACCCCAAGCATGTTCAAGGATGATGTAGGATAAAAGCTGGGTATTATTAAACATTAGTGGGTACTCCTGTGGAAGATTCTGCCGGGTTGATAGGTGTAAGAACTGAGTCTTTGATGCATTAAAAACAACAAGATTATTTTTAGCCCAGTCAGAGATATGAGCCAAGTCAGACATTAGGTGTGCCATAGCCTCATCCCTTTTTGTTGAAGTAACTGTTGAGATGGACGTTGCGGGAACCAAATTTAGAGGTGAGGGGTGGAGTCATCAGCATACGAGTGGATAGGGTTAGATATACAGCTTAGAAGGTCATTTATGAATAAAAGGAAGAGAGTTGGTGATAGGACAGAGCCCTGAGGAACACCACTGTTGATAGATCTAGGAGAAGAACGATGGCCGTCTACAATAGCAGCTATAGAACGACCAAAAAGGAAGCTAGAGATGAAGGCACAGATAGAAGGATAGAAACTGTAAGAAGGCAGTTTGGAAATTAGATTCATGCCAGACTCGATCGAAAGCCTTTGAGATGTCAAGTGCAAAGGCAGAGCTTTCGCCAAAGTTCCGAAAGGAGGATGACCAGGAGTCTGAAAGGTAGGTGAGAAGATCGCCAGTGGAGCGTCCCTTACAGAACCCATACGGACGATCAGAAAGAAGGTTGTGATAGGAAAGATGCTTTAAAATTTTTCTGTTAAGAATAGACTCGAAAACTTTTGAGACACAGGATGTTAAGGCAATTGAACGATACTTAGAGGGCTGGGAATAGCCACCCTTCTTTGGGACTGGCTGAATGGAAGCAAACTTCCAGCAAGAAGGAAAGATACAAATTGATAGACAAAGGTGAAAGAGTTTAGCTAGGCAGGGTGTAAGCACAGAAGCACAGTTCTTGAGGACAACAGGAGGGTCTCCATCAGGCCCATATGCGTTGTTTGTGTTGAAGCCAGTGATGGCAGAAAATACATCGGCTGAAGAAATTCTAATGTCAGCCATGAGGAAGTCAGAGGGCGGAAGTGATGGAGGAACAGCACCAGAATAGTCTAAGATGGAATTGAAGGAGAAAGTCTGAGCAAAGCGATCTGCTTTATCAGTAGAAGAAATAGCTACAGAGCCATCAGAGTGGAAAAGAGGAGGGAAGGATGATGAAGTAAAGTTGTTAGAAAGGATTTTGGCAAGGTGCTTGAAGGAGAGGGAAGAGTTCGAGTTGGAGAGTTGAGAGCATTTATTACGGACAAAATTATTTTTAGCAGAGCGAAGAACAGACTTAGCACGATTCCGGGCAGAAACACAGAAAAGATGTGATTCAGGAGTAGGTTGGCTCCAGTACCTTTTGTAGGCCCTCTCCTTGTTGCAGATAGCATTAGAACAGGCGTGATTAAACCAATGCATTCTCGCATTAGTCAAAGGATATGAGAAAGGAATGTATGCTTCTGGCACGAGAGAATAACCTCCGTACTGCATAAGGCACACACAGATGGCTCTCAGCCATGGAAGCAATTATCATTCCAAGGAAAATCAAAGAAGTACTGCCTGAGGGCCTCCCAATATGCAGCTCCAAAGTGCCACAGGCGATGCTTCTTTGGAGGGTCCACAGGCCGTACTGGAGCGATAGGACAGGTTAAAATAATGAGGATATGATCGGAGAAGCCCAAAAGAGAGAAAAGATTAACAGCGTAAGCAGAAGGATCAGTTTTGGGGAAGAGGTCAAGTATGTTGGAACTCTCTCCAAGGCGATCAGGGATACGAGTAGGGTGCTGCTCTAGGTCATTAGCCCCTACACCGCGGGGTTGTCGGAGGCATGCTGGGCCATTCCCGCGGGGATATTCGCGTTCCGACTGACTTTTTGAAAATATTTGCCAAAAATCAGTTATTACTCTTAGAATATTATAACTACATATGTATATGGCACATACCTTCAGCTTTCTCCTGGGATGTTTTTTTTTTAGCACTCGTCGACTACCGTAGGACTTGTGGAGACTTCTGAATTTGGGTAACTAAGTCTCCACTTTACACTTCCCGACATCCCCTAATCTGAATACCACTGCCAGATATTATCGCTAGAAACACTATTCAATGATTTCCAAGTAGTTTGGAATCCATACTAAAAAAAACACTGAAAGCAATGTAAAATACGAGCACCTATGTGATTCCCCCTTGCGCTAATTTACCGCTGGTATTCTGTCATTTCTTACTCATATACACACTCACACTTTATTATTTCTAGTACTTTATTACACTTATAGATATATACAGTATATACAGTTCTTTACCACTTCCCACACGATGTTTACTAGGGGTAGAGGCCACAGGGCCTTCTATAATAGGCGCAAAAGCGGCAGAAATGGAGGAGCGTCATTTCACCGTGAAACACGAGAGTGAACTGACTGTATCTCGGTAGCCAAGAGTTGAAAATGTCAGCTGCTAATGTATATGCTAAGGAATAAGTCGTAGGAAATCTAGACAATACATAACAAATTATGTAGTTCCAGGTGAATATAAATATCACTCAGGCTTCTCCCTTCCTTTCTTATATTCATTTATATTACGAGAGTAGCTCATAC
>JAGKTI010007594.1:0-30667 GCA_018397915.1 Birgus latro
GAGAACTCTTGAGGAAGTTACATATTCAGCGTTTTCGCCGAGAAAAATGCTTATTCTGCCATCATTAGATTAAAAGAGAATGGACATACAGCGTAAACGGATGCTATCAGCCGGAATTATTTCACAGTTTGCACTACTTCTTGTCCTTGAAGTCATGGCTAAGGGAAAAAAAAAGAAATTCTCAAATCAGAAGTTAATAATCAAGAATTCCATCTCATGAGGA
This sequence comes from Birgus latro, assembly GCA_018397915.1. NCBI lineage: Eukaryota > Metazoa > Arthropoda > Malacostraca > Decapoda > Coenobitidae > Birgus > Birgus latro. The sequence continues at coordinate 224 of JAGKTI010007594.1, forward strand.
ATCACAGTATTGAGAGATTTTACCTAAGGAAATGTGGTTTTCAGTGTAACAGAAACATTGATATTGTGCAAATTTCGTTTTTTTTTTTTCTTTACCACCACGAGGCTAGACGTTATTTTAAAATGCTTGTCCTGGACAGATAAAAAAAAAAATCGATGTTTTTAAATTGTCTCGTAGATCCTCACAATTTTTCAAGGATTTTGTTTCTAAAAACCTTAGGTACCAGCTTTCTTTACGTGTCAGTTGACCTCTTGATATCCTTCATAAATGTGACATTTTCACCCTCACAAGTGTCTTCTTAATTCTGAATATAATATAATCTGTTCTAAAATCATCTTTGAGAATACTTGAGGAAGTTGCATATTCAGCGTTTTCACCGATAAATACCCTTATTCAGCCATCATTAGATTAAAAGAGAATGGACCTGCCTCCAAAACGGATCCTATCAGCCGGAACTATTTCGTAGTCTCCACTACTTCTTGTCCTTGAAGTCACAGCTAAGGGAAAAAAAAATCGACAAATCAGAAGTTAATAATCCAGAATTACATCTCTTGAGGAATCACTGTATTGAGATATTTGAAACTGCTTGTGCTGGAGAAAAAAAAAAGGGGAAAAAAATTCGAAGTTTTTAAATTGTCTCGGCGATCCTCACAACGTTTCTATCCTTTTGTTCTTAAAACCTAAGTTGCCAGCTCTCCTTAAGTGTCATTCGACTTCTTGTTATCCTTCATAAATGTGATATTTTCACCCTCACAAGTGTCTTCTTGGTTCTGAATATAATGTGTTTTACAATCATCTTTGAGAACACTAGAGGAAGTTGCATATCCAGCGTTTTCGCCGAGAAATACGTTTATTAAGCCATCATTAGATTAAAAGAGAATTTACCTACCTCCAAAACGCATGCTATCAGACGGAACTGTTTCACAATTTGCACTACTTCTTGTCCTTGAAATCACGGCTAAGGGAAAAAAAATCGACAAATCTCAAGTTAATAAATAAGAATTCCGTCTCAAGGCGAATCACAGTATAGAGAGATTTTACCTAAGGATATGTGGTTTTTCGTGCACCAGAAACCTTGATATTGTGAAAATGTTCGCTTTTTTTTTTTTTTTTTTTTTTTTTACCTACAAGAGGCTGCACGTGATTTTACACTGCTTGTACTGAGAAAAAAAACAAAACTGGGATTTTTTAAATGTCTCTGTGATCCTCACAATGTTTCTAGCTTTTTGTTCTTATAAACCTAAGGTGCCTGCTCTTTTTACGTTTTATTCGACTTCTTGTTATCCTTCATAAACGTGATATTTTCACCCACACAAGTGTCTTCTTGGTGCTGAATATAGTATAATGTGTTTTACAATCAAATTTGATAACAGTAGAGACAGTTGCATCTTCGGCGTTCTCGCCGAGAAATACGCTTATTCAGCCATAATTAGATTGAGAGAGAATGGGCATACTTCCAAAACGCATCCTGTCAACCGGAACTATTTCACAATTTGCACTACTTCTTGTCCTTGATGTCACGGCTAAGGGAAAAAAAATCAACAAATCAGAAGTTAATAATCAAGAATTCCGTATCAAGAGGAATCACAGTATTGAGAGATTTTACCTAAGGATTTGTGGTTTTTGGTGGAACAGAAACCTTGATATTGTGAAAATATTTTTTTTTTTTTATACCGCCACGAGGCTCGACGTAATTTTAAACTGCTTGTGTTGCTAAAAAAAAAATCGAATGCTTTAATATTGGTTCTTTGATCCACACATCGTTTCAAGCTTTTTGTTCCTAAAAATCTAAGGTGCCATCTCTTTTTACGTGTCAGTCGACTTTTTGTTATCCTTCATAAATGTGACATCTACACCCTCACAAGTGTCTTCTTAGTTCTGAATATAATATAATGCGTTTTACAATCAACTTTGAGAGCCCTTGAGGAAGTTGCACATTCAGCGTTTTCGCCGAGAAATACGCTTATTCAGTCATCATTAGAATAAAAGAGAGTGGCCCTACATCCAAAACGCATGCTATCAGCCAGAATTATTTGACAATTTGCACTACTTCTAGTCATTGAAGTCACGGCTAAGGAAAAAAAAATCGACAAATCAGAAAATAATAATGAAGAATTCAGTCTCAACAGGAATCACAGTATTGAGAGATTTTACCTAAGGAAATGTGGTTTTTGGTGTAATAGAAACCTTGATATTGTTATTTTTTTTTTTACTTCCAAGAGGTTCGACGTAATTTTAAACTGCTTGTGCTGGAGAAAAACAAATCGATACTTTTAAATTGTCTCGGTGACCATGACAATGTTTCAAGCTTTTTGTTCTTGAAAACCTAAGGTGCCATCTCTCTTTACGTGTCAGTCGACTTCTTGTTATCCTTCATAAATGTGATATTATCACTCTCACAAGTGGCTTCTTTGTTCTGAATATAATATAATGTGTTTTACAATCAACTTTGAGAACACAAGAGTAAGTTGCATATTCAGCGTTTTCGCCGAGAAATACGCTTATTCAGCTATCATTAGATCAAAAGAGAATGGACCTATCTCCAAAACGGATCCTAATAGCTGGAAATATTTCACAGTTTGTACTACTTCTTGTCCTTGAAGTCACGGCTATGGGAAAAAAAACTCGACAAATCAGAAGTTAATAAACAAGAATTCCGTCTCAAGAGGAATCACAGTATTGAGAGATTTTATCCTTGGATATGTTGTTTTTGATGTAACATAAACCTTGATATTGTTGAAATATTCGTTTTTTTTTTTTTTTTACCGCCACGAGGCTCGACGTAATTTTAAACTGCCTGTGCTGGAGAAAAAATAATCTAATTTGTTAAATTGTCTGTGGTCCTCTCAATGTTTCAAGCTATTTGTTCTTAAAAACCTAATGTGTAAGCTCTCTTTAAGTGTCAGTCGACTTCTTGTAATCCTTCATAAATGTGACATTTAAACCCTCACAAGTGTCTTCTTAGTTCTAAATATAATATAATGTGTTTTACAATCAATTTTGAGAACACTTGAGGAAGTTACATATTCAGCGCTTTCTCCGAGAAAAACGCTTATACTGCCATCATTAGATTAAAAGAGAATGGACCTACCTCCTAAACGTATGCTATCAGCCGGAACTATTTCGCAGTTTGCTCTAGTTCTTGTCCTTAAAGTCACGGCTAAGAGAAAAAAAGAAATCGACAAATCAGAAGTTAAAAATCCAGAATTCCGTTTCAAGAGGAATCAAAGTATTGAGAGATTTTACCTAAGGAAATGTTGTTTTTGGTGTAACAGAAACATTGATATTGTGTAAATATTTTATTTATTTATATATTTATTTATTTATTTTTTTACTTTTTTTTTTTTTTTTTTTTTTACCGCGACGAGGCTCGCCGTAATTTTTACATGCTTGTTCTGGACAGAAAAAAAAAAAAATCGAAGTTTTTAAATTGTCTCGGTGATCCTCACAATGTTTCAACCTTTTTGTTCTTAAAAACCTTAGGTGTTAGCTCTCTTTACGTGTCATTCGACTTCTTGTTATCCTTTATAAATGTGGCTTTTTCCCCGTCAAAAGTGTCTTCTTAGTTCTGAATATAATATAATATGTTCTACAGTCAACTTTGAGTACACTTGTGGAAGTTGCATATTCAGAGTTTTCGCCAATAAATACGCCTATTCAGCCATCATTAGAATAAAAGAGAATGGACCTATCTTCAAAACGGATGCTATCCGCTGGAACTATTTCACAAATTGCACTACTTCTTGTCCTTCAAGTCACGGCTAAGGGGGAAATAAAATCTACTAATCTGAAGTTAAGAATCCAGAATGAGGCTCGACGTAATTTTAAATTGTTTGTGCTGGAAGGAAAAAAAAAACGGAAATGAACAATTACATGTTTTTAAATTGTCTCGGTGATCCTCACAATGTTTCAAGCTTTTTGTTCTTAAAAACCTTAGGTGCCAGCTCTCTTTACGTGTCCGTCGACTTCTTGTTATCCTTCATAAATGTAACATTTTCACCCTAACAAGTGTCTTCTTGGTTCTAGATATAATATAATGTGTTTTACAATCAACTTTGAAAACACTTGAGGAAGTTGCATATTCAGTGTTTTCGCCGAGAAATACGCTTATTCAGCCATTATTAGATTAAAAGAGAATGGTCCTACTTCCAAAACGGATCCTATCAGCCGGAACTATATGAGAGTTTGCACTATATTTTGTCCTTGAAGTCATGGCTGAGGGGAAAAAAAAAAACAAATCAGAAGTTAATTAACAAGAATACTGTCTCAAGAGGAATCACAGTATTGAGAGATGTTACCTATGGATATGTGGTTTTTGGTGTAACGTAAACCTAGATATTGTGCAAATGTTCGTTTTTTTTTTTCCGCCACGAGGCTCGACGTAATTTTAAACTGCTTGTGCTGGGGAAAAAATCGAAATTATTAAATTGTCTGTGATCCTCACAATGTTTCAAGCATATTTGTTTTTAAAAACCTAATGTGTAAGCTTTCTTTTCGTGTCAGTCGACTTCTAGTTATCCTTCATAAATGTGACATTTTAACACTCACAAGTGTCTTCTTAGTTCTGAATATAATATAACATGTTTAACAATCAACTTTGAGAATACTTGAGGAAGTTACATATTCACCATTCTCGCCGAGAAAAACGCTTATTTTGCCATCATTATATTAAAAGAGAATGGGCCTTCCTCCTAAACGGATGCTATCAGCCGGAACTATTTCACAGTTTGCACTACTTCTTGTCCTTGAAGTCACGGCTAAGGGAAAAAAGAAATCGACAAATCAGAAGTTAATAATCCAGAATTTCGTCTCAAGAGGAATCATAGTATTGAGAGATTTTTCACAAGGAAATGTGGTTTTCGGTGTAACAGAAACATTAGTATTCTGCAAATGTTCGTTTTTTTTTTTTTTTTTTTTTACCGCCACGAGGCTAGACGTAAATTTAAAATGCTTGTCCTGGATAGAAAAAACAAATCGAAGTTTTTAAATTGTCTCGGTGATCCTCACAATGTTTCAAGTTTTTTGTTCTTAAAAACCTAACGTGTTAGCTCTCCTTACGTGTCAGTCGACTTCTTGTTATCCTTCATAAATGTGACATTTTCACCCTCACAAGTGTCTTCTTGGTTCTGGAAATAATATAATGTGATTTACAATCAACTCTGAAAACACTTGACGTTGCATATTCAGCGTTTTCGCCGAGAAATAAGCTTATTTAGAGATAATTAGATTAAAAGAGAATGGACCTACCTCAAAACGGATGCTATCAGCCGGAACTATATCACAGTTTGCACTACTTCTTGTTGTTGAAGTCACGGCAAAGGGGGGAAAAAAAATAAACAAATCAGAAGTTAATAAACAAGAATATTCTCTCAAGATGAATTACAGGATTGAGTGATTTTACCTAAGGGTATGTGGTTTTTGGTGTAACATAAACCTAGAAATCGTGCAAATGTTCGTTTTTTTTTTTTTTTTACCACCACGAGGCCCGACGTAATTTCAAACTGCTTGAGCTTGAAAAAAAAATCTAAGTTATTAAACTGTCTGTGATCCTCACAATGTTTCAAGCTATTTGTTCTTAAAAACCTAATGTGTAAACTTTCTTTTCGTGTCAGTCGACTTCTTGTTACCCTTCATAAATGTGACATTTTAACCCTCACGAGTGTCTTCTTATTTCTGTATATAATATAATGTGTTTAAAAATCATCTTTGAGAACACTTGAGGTTGTTACATATTCACCGATTTCGCAGAGAAAAACGCTTATTCTGCCATCATTAGATTAAAAGAGAATGGACCTACCTCCTAAAAGGATGCTATCAGCCGGAACTATTTCACAGTTTGCACAACTTCTTGTCCTGGAAGTCACGGCTAAGGGAAAAAAGAAATCGACAAATCAGAAGTTAATAATCCTGAATTCCTTCTCAAAAGGAATCACAGTATTGAAAGATTTTACCTAAGGAAATGTACCTTTCGGTGTTACAGAAACATTGATATTGTGCAAATGATCGTTTTTTTTTTTTTTTTACCTCCACGAGGCTATACGTAATTTTAAAATGATTGTCCTGGACAGAAAAAATAAACAAAAAATTGAAGTTTTTAAATTGTCTCGGTGATCCTCACAATGTTTCAAGCTTTTTGTTCTTATAAACCTAATGTGCCAGCTCTACTTGTCAGTCGACCTCTTGTTATGCTTCATAAATGTGACATTTTCACCTTCACAAGTGTCTTCTTAAATCTAAATATAATATAATCTGTTCTACAATCAACTTTGAGAACACTTGAGGAAGTTGCATATTCAGCTTTTTCACCGATAAATACGCTTATTCAGCCATCATTAGATTAAAAGAGAATTAACCTACGTCCAAAACGAATGGTATCAGCCGGAACTATTTCACAATTTGCATTACTTGTTGTCCTTGAAGTCACGGCTAAGGGAAAAAAAATGACTAATCAGAAGTTAATAATACAGAATTTCGTCTTAAGAGGAATCACTGTATTGAGAGATTTTAGCTAAGGAAATGTGGTTATCTGTGTAACAGAAACCTTGACATTGTGAAAATGTTCGTTTTTTTTTTTTCCCCCGCCACAAGGCTCGACGTAATTTTAACCTGCTTGTCCTGGAGAGAGAGAAAAAAAAAGGAAATGAAAAATTCGAAGTTTTTAAATTGTCTCCGTGATCCTCACAATGTTTCAAGCTTTTTGTTCTTAAAAATATAAGGAGCCAGCTCTCCTTACGTGTCAGTCGACTTCTTGTTATCCTTCATAAATGTGACATTTTCACCCTCACAAGTGTCTTTTTAGTTCTGAATATAATATAGTGTGTTTTACAATAAACTTTGAGAACACTAGAGGAAGTTGCATATTCAGCGTTTTCGCCGAGAAATACGCTTATTTAGCCATCATTAGGTTAAAAGAGAATGTACCTACCTCCAAAACGCATTCTATCAGCCGGAACTATTTTATAATTTGCACTACTTCTTGTCCTTGAAGTCACGGCTAAGGGGGAAAAAAATCGACTAATCAGAAGTTAATAATCAAGATTTCCGTCTCAAGGGGAATCACAGTATTGAGAGATTTTACCTGAGGATATGTGGTTTTTGGTGCAAGAGAAACCTTAATATTGTGAAAATGTTCGTTTTGTTTTTTTTTCACCCCCAAGAAGCTCGCCGTAACTTTAAACTGCTTGTGCTGCGAAAAAATAAAATCGAAGTTTTTGAATTGTCTCGGTGATTCTTACAATGTTTCTAGCATTTTGTTTTTAAAAACCTAAGGTGCCAGCTTTTTTTACGTGTCATTCGACCTCTTGTTATCCTTCATAAATGTGACATTTTCACCCTCACAAGTGTCTTCTTGGTTCTGCATATAATATAACGTGCTTTACAATCAACTTTGATAACACTAGAGGAAGATGCATGTTCAGTGTTTTCGACGAGAGATACGCTTATTCAGCTATCATTAGATTATAAGAGAATGGACCTATCTCCAAAACAGATCCTAACAGCCGGAACTATTTCAAAGTTTGTACTACTTCTTGTCCTTGAAGTCTCGGCATTGTAAAAAAAAAAATCGACAAATCAGAAGTTAATAAACAAGAACTCCGTCTCAAGAGGAATCACAGTATTGAGAGATTTTACCTAAGGATATATTGTTTTTGGTGTAACATAAACCTAGATATTGTGCAAATGTTCGTTTTTTTTTTTTTTCGCCACGAGGCTCGACGTAATTTTAAACTGCTTGTCATGCAGAAAAAAAATATCTAAGTTAGTAAATTGTTTGTGATCCTTACAATGTTTCAAGCTATTTGTTCTTAAAAACCTAAGGTGTAAGCTCACTTTTCGTGTCGGTCGACTTCTTGTTATCCTTCATAAATGTGACATTTTAACCCTCAAGAGTGTCTTCTTAGTTCTGAATATAATATAATGTGTTTTACAATCAACTTTGAGAACACTTGAGGAAGTTACGTGTTCAGCGTTTTCTCCGAAAAAAAAAAAAAAAAAAACGAGTATTCTGCCTTCATGAGATTAAAAGACATTGGACCTACCTCGAAAACGGATGCTATCAGCCGCAACTATTTCGCAGTTTGCTCTACTTCTTGTCCTTGAAGTCACGGCTAAGAGAAAAAAAGAAATCGACAAATCAGAAGTTAAAAATCCAGTTTCCGTCTCAAGAGGAATCAAAGTATAGAGAGATTTTACCTAAGGAAATGTGTTTTTGGTGTAACAGAAACATTGATATTGTGCTAATGTCCGTTTATTTATTTATTTATTTATTTACTTTTTTTTTTTTTTTTTACAGCGTCGAGGCTCGACGTAATATTTAAATGCTTGTCCTTGACAGAAAAAAAAAGAAAAAATCAAAGGTTTTAAATTGTCTCGGTGATCCTCACAATGTTTCAATCTTTTTGTTCTTAAAAACCTTAGGTGTTAGCTCTCTTTTCGTGTCATTCGACTTTTTGTTATCCTTCATAAATGTGACATTTTCACCCTCACAAGTGTCTTCTTAGTTCTCAATATAATATAATATTTTCTACAATCAACTTTGAGAACACTTTAGGAAGTTGCATATTTTGAGCTATCGCCAATAAATAAGCCTATTAAGCCATCATTAGATTAAAAGAGAATGGACCTATCTTAAAAACGGATGCTATCAGCCGGAACTATTTCTCAATTTGCACTACCCCTTGTCCTTCAAATCACGGCTAAGGGGGGAAAAAATCGACAAATCAGAAGTTAATTATCCAGAATTACGTCTCAAGAGGGATCATTGTATTGAGAGATTTTACGTAAGGGAATATAGTTTTTTGGGTAAAAGAAACCTTGATATTGTGATTTGTTTTTCCCCGCCACGAGGCTCGACGTAATTTTAAATTGTTTGTGCTGGAGGGGAAAAAAAGGAAATGAAAAATTAGAAGTTTTTAAATTGTCTTGGTGATCTTCGCAATATTTCAAGCTTTTTGTATTTAAAAACCTAATGTGCCATCGCTCCTTACGTGTCAGTCGACTTCTTGGTATCCTTCATAAATGTGAAATTTCACCCTCACATGTGTCTTCTTGGTTCTGATTATAATATAATATGTTTAACAATCAACTCTGAAAACACTTGAGGAAGTTGCATATTCAGCGTTTTCGCCGAGAAATACGCTTATTCAGCATTTATTAGATTAAAAGAGAATGGACCTACCTCCAAAACGGATCCTATCAGCCGGAACTATATCACAGTTTCCACTACTTCTTGTCCTTGAAGTCACGGCTAATGGGAAAAAAAATAAACAAATCAAAGTTAATAAACAAGAATACTGTCTAAAGATTAATTAGAGTATTGAGAGATTTTACCTAAGGATATGTGGTTTTTGGTGTAAGATAAACCTAGAGATTGTGCAAATGTTTTTTTTTTTTTTTTTTTTGCCACAACGAGGCTCCACGTAATTTTAAACTGCTTGAGCTTGAAAAAAAAATCTATGGTATTAAATGGTCTTTGATACTGACAATGTTTCAAGCTATTTTTTCTTAAAAACCTAATATGTAAACTTTCTTTTCGTTTCAGTCGACTTCTTTTTATTTTTCATAAGTGTGACATTTTATCCCTCACAAGTGTCTTCTTAGATGTATATATATTATAATGTGTTTAACAATCAACTTTGAGAACACTTGAGGAAGTTACATATTCACCGTTTTCGCGGAGAAAAACGTTTATTCTGCCATCATTAGATTAAAAGAGAATGGACCTACCTCCTAAACGGATTCTATCATCCGGAACTATTTCACAGTTTGCACTACTTCTTGTCCTTGAAGTCACGGATAAAGGAAAAAAGAAATCGACAAATCAGAAGTTAAAATAATTCAGAATTCCTTCTCAAGACGAATCACAATATTGAGAGATTTTATCTAAGGAAATGTACTTTTCGGTGGAACATAAACCTAGATATTGTGCAAATGTTTTTTTTTTTTTTTTTTTTTTTTTTTCCCCCCCGGGCTTATTTTTTATTTTTAAAATTTTTTTTTTGTTGAAAAAAAAAATAAAAATTTTGTAAATTTTTTTTTTTTTTTTTTTTTTTTTTTTTACCGCCACGAGGCTAGACGTAATTTTAAAATGTTTGTCCTGTACAGAAAAAAAAAAATCGAAGTTTTTAAATTGTCTCGTTGATCCTCGCAATGTTTCAAGCTTTTTGTTTTATAAACCAAATGTGCCAGCTCTCTTTACTTGTCAGTCGACCTCTTGTTATCCTTCATAAATGTGACATTTTCACCATCACAAGTGTCTTCTTAATTCTAAATATAATATAATCTGTTCTACAATCAACTTTGAGAACACTTGAGGAAGTTGCATATTCAACGTTTCCACCGATAAATACGCTTATTCAGCCATCATTAGATTAAAATAGAATGAACCTTCCTCCAAAACTGATGCTATCAGCCGGAACTATTTCACAATTTGCACTACTTCTTGTCTTTGAAGTCACGGCTAAGGGAAAAAGAAAATCGACAAATCAGAAGTAATAATACAGAATTACGTCTCAAGAGGAATCACTGTATTGAGAGATTTTACCTAAGGAAATGTGGTTTTCTGTGTAACAGAAACCTTGATTTTGAGATTTTTTTTTTTTTTACAGCCACGAGGCTCGACGTAATTTTAAACTGCTTGTGCTGGAGAAAAAAAAAGGAAATGAAAAATTCGAAGTTTTTAAATTGTCTCTGTGATCCTCACAATGTTTCAAGCTTTTTGTTCTTCAAAACCTAAGGAGCCAGCTCTCCTTACGTGTCAGTCGACTTCTTGTTATCCTTCATAAATGTAACATTTTCACCCTTACAAATGTTTTCTTAGTTCTGAACATAATAGAGTATGTTTTACAATCAACTTTGAGAACACTATCGGAAGTTGCATATTCAGCGTTTTCGCCGAGAAATACGCTATTTAGCCATCATAAGATTAAAAGAGAATGGACCTACCTCCAAAACGCATGCTATCAGCTTGAACTATTTCACAATTTGCACTAATTCTTGTCCTTGAAGTCACGGCTAAGGGGAAAATAAAAATCGACCAATCAGAAGATAATATTGAAGAATTCCGTCTCAAGGGGATTCACGGTATTAATAGATTTTACCTAAGGATATGTGGTTCTTGGTGCAAGAGAAACCTTGATATTGTGAAAATGTTCGCTTTTTTTTTTTTTACCACCAAGAGGCTCGACGTAATTTTAAACAGGTTCTGCTGCGAAAAAAAAAAAAAAAGATAAAATCGGTATTAAATTGTCTCGGTGATTCTCACAATGTTTCTATCTTTTTGTTATTATAAACCAAAGGTGCCAGCTCGTTTTACGTGTCATACGACTTCTTGTTATCCTTCATAAATGTGACATTTTTACCCTCACAAGTGTCTTCTTGGTTCTGAATATAATATAATGTGTTTTATAATCATCTTTGATAACACTAGAGGAAGATGCATATTCAGCGTTTTCACCGAGTGATACGCTTATTCAGCTATCATTAGATTATAAGAGAATGGACCTATCTCCAAAACGGATCCTAACGACCGGAACTATTTAGAAGTTTGTACTACTTCTTGTCCTTGAAGCCACGGCCATGGGGAAAAAAAAATCGACAAATCAGAAGCTAATACACAAGAAATCCGTCTCAAGATAAATCACAGTATTAAGAGATTTTACCTAAGGATATATTGTTTTTGGTGTAACATAAACCAAGATATTGTGCAAATGTTCGCTTTTTCTTTTATTTTCTTTTAATCGCCACGAGGCTCGACGTAATTTTAAACTGCTTGTGATGGAGAAAGAAAAAATCAAAGTTATTAAATTATCTGTGATCCTAACAATGTTTCAAGCTATTTGTTCTTAAAAACCTAAGGTGTAAGCTTTCTTTACGTGTCAGTCGACTTCTTGTTATGCTTCATAAATGTGACATTTTAACCCTCATAAGTGTCTTCATAGTTCTCAATATAAAATAATGTGTTTTACAATCAACTTTGAGAATACTTGAGGAAGTTACATATTCAGCGTTTTCTCCGAGAAAAACGCTAATTCTGCAATCATTAGATTAAAAGAGAATGGACCTACCTCCTAAACGGATGCTATCAGCCGGAACTATTTCGCAGTTTGCTCTACTTCTTGTCCTTGAAGTCACGGCTAAGGAAAAAAAAAAAAGAAATCGACAAATCAGAAGGTAATAAAAAATAATTTCGTCTAAAGAGGAATCAAAGTATTGAGATATTTTACCTAAGGAAATGTGGTTTTTGCTGTAACAGAAACATTGATATTAAGCAAATGTTCGTTTATTTATTTATTTATTTATTTATTTACTTTTTTTTACCACGACGAGGCTCGAAGTAATTTTTAAATGCTTGTCCTGGACAGAAAAAAAAATCGAAGTTTTTGAATTATCTCGGTGATCCTCACAATGTTTCAATCTTTTTGTTCTTAAAAACCTAAGGTGTTAGCTCTCTTTACGTGTCATTTGACTTCTTGTTATCCTTCATAAATGTGACTTTTTCACCCTCACAACTGTCTTCTTAGTTCTGAATATAATATAATGTATTCTAAAATCAACTTTGAGAACACTTGAGGAAGTTGCATATTAAGAGTTTTCGCCAATAAATACGCCTATTCAGCCAACATTAGTTTAAAAGGAATGGACCTATCTTCAAAACGGATGCTATCAGCCGGAAGAATTTCACAATTTGCACTACTTCTTTTCCTTGAAGTCACGGCTAAAGGGGAAAAAAATCGACAAATCAGAAGCTAATAATCAAGAATTACGTCTCAAGAGGAATCATTGATTTGAGAGATTTTACCTAAGGGAAATTGGGTTTTGGGGTAACAGAAAACTTGATATTGTGATTTTTTGTTTGAACCGCCATGAGGCTCGACGTAATTTTAAATTGCTTGTGCTGGAGAGGAAAAAAAAAGGAAATGAGAAATTAGAAGTTTTTAAATTGTCTCGGTGATCCTCACAATGTTTCAAGATTTTTGTTCTTAAAAACCTAAGGTGCCAACTCTCCTTACGTGGCAGTCGAATTCTTGTTATCCTTCATAAATGTGACATTTTCACCCTCAAAAGTGTCTTCTTGGTTCTGAATATAATATAATGTGTTTTACAATCATCTTTGAGAACAGTTGAGGAAGTTGCATTTTTTCCGAGAAATACGCTTATTCAGCCAATATTAGACTAAAAGAGAATGGACGTACCTCCAAAATGGATCATATCAGCCGGAACTATATCACTGTTCGCACTACTCCTTGTCCTTGACGTCACTGCTAAGGGAAAAAATAAAGAAATCAGAAGTTAATAAACAAGAATACTGTCTCCAGAGGAATCACACTATTGAGAGATTTTACCTAAGGATATGTGGTTTCTGGTGCAACATAAACATAGATATAGTACAAATGTTTTTTTTTTTTCCGCCTCGATTCTCGACATACTTTTAAACTGCTTGAACTGCAGAGAAAAAAAAAAATCGAAATTATTAAATTGTTTGTAATCCTCACAATGTTTCAAGGAATTTGTTCTTAAAAACCGAAGGTGTTAACTTTATTTTCGTGTCAGTCGACTTTTTGTTATCCTTCATAAATGTGAAATTTTAACCCTCACAAGTGTTTTCTTAGTTCTGAATATAATATAATGTGTTTAACAATCAACTTTGAGAAAGCTTGGGGAAGTTACATATTCAGCGTTTTCGACGAAAAAACGCTTATTCTGCCATCATTAAATTAACAGAGAATGGACATACCGCCTAAACGGATGCTATCAGCCGGAACTATTTCATAGTTTCCACTACTTCTTGTCCTTGAAGTCACGGCTAAGGGAGAAAAAGAAATCGACAAATCAGAAGTTAATAATCCAGAATTCCGTCTCAAGAGGAATCACAGTATTAAGAGATTTTACCTAAAGAAATGTGGTTTTCGGTGTAACAGAAACATTGATATTGTGCAAATGTGCGTTTTTTTTCTTTACCTCCACGAGGCTGGACGTAATTTTAAAATGCTTGTCCTGTACAGAAAAAAAAAACGAAGTTTTTAAATTGTCTCGGTGATCCTCACAATGTTACAAGGTTTTTGTTCTTAAAATCCTAATGTGCCAGCTCTCTTTACGTGTCAGTCGACCTCTTGTTATCCTTCATAAATGTGGCATTTTCACCCTCACAAGTGTCTTCTTAATTTCGAATATAATATAATCTTTTCTACAATCAACTTTGAGAACACTTGAGGAAGTTGCATATTCAGCGTTTTCACCGATAAATACGCTTATTCAGCCATCATTAGATTAAAAGAGAATGGACCTACCTCCAATGCGGATCCTATCAGATGGAACTATTTCATAATTTGCACTACGTCTTGTCCTTGAAGTCACGGCTATGGGAAAAAAAAATCGACAAATCAGAAGTTAATAATCCAGAATTAAGTCTCAAGAGGAATCACTGTATTGAGAGATTTTACCTATTGAAATGTGTTTTTTTGTGTAACAGAAACCTTGATATTATGAAAATGTTCTTTTTTTTTTTTTTTTTTACCGCCACGAGGCTCGAAGTAGTTTTAAACTGGTTGTGCTGGAGAAAAAAAAAAAGGGAAATGAAAAATTCGAAGTTTTTAAATAGTCTCGGTGATCCTCACAATGTTTCTAGCTTTTTGTTCTTAAAACCATAAGGTGCCAGCTCTCCTTACATGTCGGTCGACTTCTTGTTATCCTTCATAAATGTGACATTTTCACCCTCACAAGTGTATTATTGGTTCTGAATATAATGTGTTTTACAATCAACTTTGAGAACACTAGAGGAAGTTTCATATTCAGCGTTCTCGCTGAGAAATACGTTTATTAAGAAATAATTAGATTATAAGAGAATGGACCTACCTGAAAAACGCATGCTTTCAGCCGGAACTATTTCACAATTTTCACTACTTCTTGTCCTTCAAGTCACTTCTAAGGGAAAAGAAAAATCTACAAATCAGAAGTTAATAATCAAGGATTCCGTCTCAAGGCGAATAACAGTATTGAGAGATTTTACCTAAGGATATATGGTTTTTGGTGCAACGGAAACCTTGATATTGTGAAATTTATCGTTTTCTTTTTTTTTTTTTTTTTTTTATAAATCCCCAAGAGGCTCGACGTAATTTTAAGCAGATTGTACTGAGAAAAAAAAATCGGTTTTTAAATTGTCTCGGTGATCCTCACAATCTTTCTAGCTTTTTGTTCGTATAAACCTAAGGTGCCAGATCTTTTTACGTGTCATTCGACTTCTTGCTATCCTTCATAAACGTGATTTTTTCACCCACGCAAGTGTCTTCTTGTTTTTGAATATAATAAAATATGTTTTACAATCAACTTCGATAACACTAGAGGAAATTGCATATTCAGCGTTTTCGCCGAGAAATGCGCTTATACAGCCATAATTAGATTAAAAGAGAGTGGACCTACCTGCAAAACGCACGCTATCAGCCGGAACTATTTAACAATTTGCAATACTTCTTGTCCTTGATGTCACATCTAAGGAAAAAAAATCGATAAATCAGAAGTTAATAATCAAGAATTCCGTCTCAAGAGGAATCACAGTATTGAGAGATTTTACTTAAGGATATGTGTTTTTTTGTGGAACAGAAACCTTGATATTGTGAAAATATTCGTTTTTTTTTTTAATACTGCCATGAGGCTCGATGTAATTTTAAACTGCTTGTGTTGGAAAAAAAAAATCGATGGGTTTTATATTCTCTCTGCGATCCACACAATGTTTCAAGCTTTTTGTTCCTAAAAACCTAAGGTGCCAGCTGTCTTTACGTGTCAGTCGACCTCTTGTTATTCTTCATAAATGTGACATTTTCACCCTCACAAGTGTTCTTTTAGTTCTGAATATAATATAATGGGCTTTACAATCAACTTTGAGATCACTTGAGGAAGTTGCATATTCAGCGTTTTCGCCGAGAAATACGCTTATTCCGCCATCATTAGATTAAAAGAGAGTGGACCTACATCCAAGACGCATGCTATCAGCCAGAATTATTTCACCATTTGCAATACTTCTTGTCCTTGAAGTCACGGCTAAGGAAAAAGAAATCGACAAATCAGAAGTTAATAATCCAGGATTCCGTCTCAAGAGGAATCACAGTATCGAGAGATTTTACCTAAGGAAATGTGGTTTTTGGTGTAACAGAAACCTTGATATTGTGAAATGTTTTATTTATTTATATTTTAACAACCACAAGGTTCGACGTAATTTTAAACTGCTTGTGCTGGAGAAAAAAAAAATCGATGTTTTTCAAATGTCTCTGTGACCCTCACAATGTTTCAAGCTTTTTGTTCTTAAAAACCTAAGGTGCCATCTCTCTTTACGTGTCAGTCGACTTCTTGTTATCCTTCATAAATGTGACATTTTCACCCTCACAAGTGTCTTCTTTGTTCTGAATATAATATAATGTGTTTTACAATCAACGTTGAGAACACTAGAGTAAGTTGCATATTCAGCGTTTTCGCCGAGAAATACGCTTATTCAGCTATCATTAGATTATAAGAGAATGGACGTATCTCCAAAACGGATCCTAACAGCCGGACCTATTTCAAAGTTTGTAATACTTCTTGTCCTTGAAGTCACGGCTATGGGAAAAAATATCGACAAATCAGGAGTTAATAAACAACAATTCAGTCTCAAGAAGAATCAGAGTGTTGAGAGATTTTACCTAAGGATATATTGTTTTTGGTGTAACATAAACCTAGATATTGTGCAAATGTTCGCTTTTTTTAATTTTTTTTTTTTTTTTTTTACCGCCACCAGGCTCGACTTAATTTTAAACTGCTTGTGCTGGAGAAAAACAAATTCTGTTATTAAATTGTCTGTGATCCTCACAATGTTTCAAACTGTTTGTTCTTAAAAACCAAAGGTGAAAGCTCTCTTTATATGTCAGTCGACTTCTTGTTATCCTTCATAAATGTGACATTTTAACCCGCACAAGTGTCTTCTTAGATCTAAATATAATATAATGTGTTTTACAATTATCTTTGAGAACACTTGAGGAAGTTACATATTCAGCGTTTTCTTCGAGAAAAACGCTTATTCTGCCATCATTAGATTAAAAGAGAATGGACCTACCTCCTAAACGGATGCTATCAGCCGGAATTATTTCGCAGTTTGCTCTTCTTCTTGTCCATGAAATCACGGTTAAGAGAAAAAAAGAAATCGACAAAAAAGAAGTTAAAAATCCAGAATTCCGTCTCAAGAGGAATCAAAGTATTGAGAGATTTTACGTAAGGAAATGTGGTTTTTGGTTTAACAGAAACATTGAGATTGTGCAAATGTTCGTTCAATAATTTATTTTTTAATTTATTTACTTTTTTTTTTTACCATGACGAGGTTCGACGTAATTTTTAAATGCTTGTCCTGGAAAGAAAAAAAAGGAAAATTCGAAGTTTATAAACTGTCATGGTGATCCTCACAATGTTTCATTATTTTGTTCCTAAAAACTTTGGTGTTAGCTCTCTTTACGTGTCATTCGACTTCTTGTTATCCTTCATAAATGTGACATTTTCACCCTCACAAATGTCTTCTTAGTTTTGAATATAATATAATATGTTCTACAATCAACTCTGAGAACACTTGAGGAAGTTGCATATTCAGAGTTTTCGCTAATAAATACGCTTATTCAGCCATCATTAAATTAAAAGAGAATGGACCTATCTTCAAAACGGATGCTATCAGCCGGAATTATTTCACAGTTTGCACTATTTCTTGACATTGAAGGCAGGGCTAAGTCGTTGAAAAAGATCGACAAATAATAAGTTAATAATCCAGAATTACGTATCAAGAGGAATCACTGTATTGAGAAATTTTACCTAAGGGAATATAGTTTTTTTTTTGGGCAACAGAAACCTTGATTTTGAGATTTTTTTTTCTTTTCCCGCCTCGAGGCTCGACGTAATTTTAAATTGCTTGTGTTGGAGGGAAAAAAAAACGGAAATGAAAAATTAGAAGTTTTTAAATTGTGTCGGTGATCCTCACAATGTTTCAAGCTTTTTGTTCTTAAAAACCTTAGGTGCCAGCTCTCCTTACGTGTCAGTCGAGTTCTTGTTATCCTTCATAAATGAGACATTTTCACCCTCACAAGTGTGTTCTTGGATCTGAATATAATATAATGTGTTTTACAGTCAACTTTGAAAACACTTGAGGAAGTTGCATATTCAGCGCTCTCGCCGAGAAATACGCTTATTCAGCCAATATTAGATGAAAAGAGAATGGACCTACCTCCAAAACGGAACCTATTAGCCGGAACTATATCAGAGTTTGCACTATTTCTTGTTCTTTAAGTCACGGATAAGGGAAACAAAAAACAAATCAGATGTTAATAAACAAGAACACTGTCTCAAGAGGAATCACAATATTGAGAGATTTTACCTAAGTATTTGTGGTTTTTGGTGTAACATAAACCTTGATATTGTGCAAATGTTTTTTTTTTTTTTTTACCGCCACGAGGCTCGAGGTAATTTTAAACTGCTTGTGCTTGAAAAAAAAAATCGATGTCATTAAATTGTTTGTGATTCTCTCAATGTTTCAAGCTATTTGTTCTTAAAAATCTAATGAGTAAACTTTCTTTTCGTGTCAATCGACTTCTTGTTATCCTTCATAAATGTGACATTTTAACCCTCACAAGTGTCTTCTTAGTACTGAATATAATATAATGTGTTTAACAATTAACTTTGAGAACACTTGAGGAAGTTACATATTCACGGTTTTCGCCGTGAAAATTGCTTATTCTATCATCATTAGATTAAAAGAGAATGGACCTACCTCCTAAACGGATCCTATCAGCCGGATCTATTTCATATTACTTTTTGTCCTTGAAGTCACGGCTAAGGGAAAAAAGAAATCGACAAATCAGAAGTTAATAATCCAGAATTTCGCCTCAAGAGGAAAAACTGTATTGAGAGATTTTACCTAAGGAAATCTGGTTTTCGGAGTAACAAAAACATTGATATTGTGCAAATGTTCGTTTTATTTTTTTATTTTTTTATTTTTATTATTTTAATCGCCACGAGGCTAGACGTAATTTTAAAATGCTTGTCCTGGAAAGAAGAAAAAAAAAATCGTAGTTTTTAAATTGTCTCGGTGATCCTCACAATGTTTCAGGCTTTTTGTTCTTATAAACCTAATGTGCCAGCTCTCTTTACGTGTCAGTCGACCTCTTGTTATCCTTCAAAAACATAACATTTTCACCCTCACAAGTGTCTTCTTAATTCTAAACATAATATAATCTGTTCTACAATCAACTTTGAGAACACTTGAGGAAGTTGCATATTCAGCATTTTCACCGATAAATACGTTTATTCAGCCATCTTTAGATTAAAAGAGAATGAACCTTCTTCCTAAACGGATGCTATCAGCCGGAACTGTTTCACAATTTGCACTACTTCTTGTCCTTGAAGTCACAGCTAAGGGGGGGGGGAAAGTCGACAAATCAGAAGTTAATAATCCAGAATTACGCCTCAAGAGGAATCACTGAATTGAGAGATTTTACCTAGGGAAATGTGGTTTTTGTGTAACAGAAACCTTGATATCGTGAAAATGTGTTTTTTTTATATTTTTTTTACCGCCACCAAGCTCGACGTAATTTTAAACTCTTGGTGCTGGAGAAAATAAAAAAGGAAATGAAAAATTCGAAGTTTTTAAATTGTCTCTGTGATCCTCACAATGTTTCAAGCTTTTTGTTCTTAAAATCCTAAGGTGCCAGCTATCCCTACGTGTCAGTCGACTTCTTGTTATCCTTGATAAATGTGACATTTTCACCCTCACAAATGTCTTCTTGGTTCTGAATATAATATATTGTGTTTTACAATCAACTTCGAGAACACTAGAGGAAGTTGCATATTCAGCGTTTTCGCCAAGAAATACGCTTATTTAGCCATCATTAGATTGAAAGAGAATGGACCTACCTCAAAAACGCATGCTATTAGCCGGAACTATTTCACAGTTTGCACTACTTCTTGTCCTTGAAGTCACGGCTAAGGGGGAAAAAATCGACAAATCAGAAATTAATAATCAAGAATTCTGTATCAAGGGGAATCACAGTATTAGGAGATTTTACCTAAGGATATGTGGTTTTTGGTGCAAGAGAAACCTTGATATTGTGAAAATGTTCGTTTTTTTTTTTTCTAACGCCTAAGAGATTTTACCTAAGGATATGTGGTTTTTGGTGCAAGAAAAACCTTGATATTGTGAAAATGTTCGTTTTTTTTTTTTTCGAACGCCAAGAAGCTCGACGTAACTTTAAACTGATTGTGCTGCGAAAAAAAAATTTGTTTTAAAATTGTCTCGGTGATTCTCACAATGTTTCTAGCTTTTTGTTCTTATAAACCTAAGCTGCCAGCCCTTTTTACGTGACATTCGACTTCTTGTTATCCTTCATAAATGTGACATTTTCTCCCTCACAAGTGTCTTCTTGGTTCTGAATATAATATAATGTGTTTTGCAATCAACGTTGATAACACTAGACGAAGATGCATATTCAGGGTTTTCGCCGAGAAATACGCTTATTCAGCTATCATTAGATTATAAGAGAATGGACTTATCTCCAAAACGGATCCTAACAGCCGGAGCTATTTCAAAGTTTGTACTACTTCTTGTCCTTGAAGTCACGGCTATGGGAAAAAATATCGACAAATCAAAAGTTAATAAACAACAATTCCGTCTCAAGAGGAATCAGAGTATTGAGAGATTTTACCTAAGGATATATTGTTTTTGGTGTAACATAAACCTAGATATTGTGCAAATGTTCGTTTTTTTTTTTTTTTTTTTTTACCGACAAGAGGCTCGACTTAATTTTAAACTGCTTGTGCTGGAGAAAAGCAAAATCTGTTATTAAATTGTCTATGATCCTCACAATGTTTCAAACTGTTTGTTCTTAAAAACCAAAGGTGAAAGCTCTCTTTATGTGTCAGTCGTCTTCTTGTTATCCTTCATAAATGTGACATTTTAACCCGCACAAGTGTTTTCTTAGTTCTAAATATAATATAATGTGTTTTACAATTTCCTTTGAGAACACTTGAGGAAGTTTCATATTCAGCGTGTTCTCCGAGAAAAACGCTTATTCTGCCATCATTAGATTAAAAGAGAATGGACCTACCTCATAAACGGATGTTATCAGCCGGAACTATTTCGCAGTTTGCTCTTCTTCTTGTCCTTGAAGTCACGGTTAAGAGAAAAAAAGAAATCGACAAATAAGAAGTTAAAAATCCAGAATTCCGTCTCAAGAGGAATCAAAGTATTGAGAGATTTTACCTAAGGAAATGTGGTTTTTGGTTTAACAGAAATATTGATATTGTGCAAATGTTCGTTCATTTATTTATTTATTTATTTATTTACTTTTTTGTACCTTGACGAGGTTCGACGTAATTTTTAAATGCTTGTCCTGGAAAGAAAAAAAAAAGGAAAAATCGAAGTTTATAAACTGTCTTGGTGATCCTCACAATGTTTCATTATTTTGTTCTTAAAAACTTTGGTGTTAGCTCTCTTTACGTGTCATTCTACTTCTTGTTATCCTTCATAAATGTGACATTTTCACTCTCACAAGTGTCTTCTTAGTTCTGAATATAATATAATATGTTCTATAATGAACTCTGAGAACACTTGAGGAAGTTGCATATTCAGTGTTTTCGCCACTAAATACGCTTATTCAGCCATCATTAAATTAAAACAGAATGGACCTATCTTCTAAACGGATGCTATCAGCTGGAATTATTTCACAATTTGCACAATTTCTTGAACGGATGCTATCAGCCGGAACTATTTCACAGTTTGCACTACTTCTTGTACTTGAAGTCACGGCTAAGGGAAAAAAGAAATCGACAAATCAGAAGTTAATAATCCAGAATTCCGCCTCAACACGAACCACAGTGTTAAGAGATTTTACCTAAGGAAATGTGGTTTTCGGTGTTACAAAAACATTGATATTGCGCAAATGTTCGTTTTATTTTATTTATTTATTTATTTATTTATTTATTTTTTTTACCGCCACGAGGCAAGACGTAATTTTGAAATGCTTGTCCAGGATAGAAAAAAAAAATCGAAGTTTTTAAATTGTCTCGGTGATCCTCACAATGTTTCAAGCTTTTTGTTCTTTTAAACGTAATGTGCCAGCTCTATTTTCGTGTCAGTCGACCTCTTGTTATCCTTCATAAATAGACATTTTCACCCTCAGAAGTGTCTTCTTAATTCTAAATATAATACAATATGTTCTACAATCAAATTTGAGAACACTTGACGAAGTTGCATATTCAGCGTTTTCACCGATAAGTACGCTTTTTCAGCCATCATTAGATTAAAAGAGAATGAACCTGCCTCCTAAACGGATGCTATCAGCCGGAACTATTTCACAATTTGCACTACTTCTTCTCCTTGAAGTCACGTCTAATGGGAAAAATAAAATCGACAAATTAGAAGTTAATAATCCTGAGTTACGTCTCAAGAGGAATCACTGAATTGAGAATTTTGCCAAACTAAATGTGTGTTTTTTTTTTTTTTGTGTGTGTGTAACAGAAACCTTGATATCGTGAAAAAGCTTTTTTTTTTTTTTTTTACCTCCACGAGGCTCGACGTAATTTTAAACTGCTTGTGTTGGAGAAAAAAAAAGAAATGAAAAATTCGAAGTTTTTAAATTGTTTCTGTGAACCTCACAATGTTTCAAGCTTTTGTGCCTAAAAACCTAAGGTGACAGCTTTTCCTAAGTGTCAGTCGACTTCTTGTTATCCTTCATAAATGTGACATTTTCACCCTCACAAGTGTTTTCTTGGTTCTGAATATGATATAGTGTGTTTTACAATCAACTTTGTGAACACTATAGGAAGTTGCATATTCAGCTTTTTCGCCGAGAAATACGCTTATTTAGCTTTCATTAGATTAAAAGAGAATGGACCTCCCTCAAAAACGCATGCTATAGCCGGAACTATTTCCCAATTTGCACTACTACTTGTCCTTGAAGTCACAGCTAAGGGGGAAAAAAATCGACAAATCAGAAGTTAATAATCAAGAATTCCGTCTCAAAGGGAATCAGAGTATTGAGAGATTTTACCTAAGGATATGTTATTTTTGGTGCAAGAGAAACCTTGATATTGTGAAAAAGTTCGTTTTTTTTTTTTTCCAAGGAGCTCGACGTAATTATAAACTGCTTGTGCTGCGAAAAACAAAAATCGGTTTTTAAATTCTCTCGGTGATTCTCACAATGTTTCTAGCTTTTTGCTCTTATAAACCTATGGTGCCAGCTCTTTTTACGTGTCATTGGACTTCTTGTTATCCTTCATAAATGTGGCATTTTCACCCTCACAAGTGTCTTCTTGGTTCTGAATATAATATAATGTGTTTTACAATCAACTTTGATAACACTAGAGGAAGATGCATATTCAGCGTTTTCGCCGAGAAATACGCTTATTCAGCTATGATTAGATTATATGAGAATGGACCTATCTCCAAAACAGATCCTAACAGCCGGAACTATTTCACAATTTGCACACCTTCATGTCCTTGAAGCCACGGCTATGGGGGAAAAAAAATCGACAAATCAGAAGTTAATAATCAAGAATTCTGTCTCAAGAGGTATCACAGTATTGAGAGATTTTACCTAATGATTTGTGGTTTTTGGTGGAACAGAAACTTTGATATTGAGTTTTTTTTTTTTTTTTATACCACCACGAGGCTCGGTGTAATTTTAAACTGCTTGTGTTGGGGGAAAAAAATAAATCGATTTTAAATTGTGTCGGTGATCCACACAATGCTTCAAGCTTTTTGTTCTTAAAAACCTAAGGTGGCAGCTCTCATTATGAGTCAGTCGACTTCTTTTTATCCTTTATAAATGTGACATTTTCACCCTATCAAGTGTCTTCTTAGTTCTGAGTATAATATAATGTGTTTTACAATCAACTTTGAGAGCACTTGAGTAAGTTGCATATTCTGCGTTTTCGCCGAGAAATACGCTTATTCAGCTATCATTAGATTAAAACAGAATGGACCTACTGTATCTCCAAAAAGGATTCTAACAGCCGGAACTATTTCACTTGTCCTTGTAGTCACGGCTATGGGAAAAAAAAATCGACAATTCAGAAGTTAATAAACAAGAATTCCGTCTCAAGGGGAATCACAGTATTGAGAGATTTTACTTACGGATATGTTGTTTTTGGTGTAAAATAAACTTAGATATTATGCAAATGTCGCTTTTTATTTATTATTATTTTTTTTTACCCCCACGAGGCTCGACGTAATTTCAAACTGCTTGTGCTGGAGAAAAAAATAATTTATGTTATTAAATTGTCTGTGATCCTCACAATGTTTCAAGCTATTTGTTCTTATAAACCTAAGGTGCAAGCTCTCTTTACGTGTCAGTCGACTTCTTGTTATCCTTCATAAATGTGACATTTTCACACTCACAAGTGTTTTCATAGTTCTGAATATAATATAATATGTTCTACAATCAACTATGAGAACACTTGAGGAAGTTGCATATTCAGAGCTTTCGCCAATAAATTAGCATATTCAGCCATAATTAGATTAAAAGAGAATGGCCCTATCTTCAAAATGGATGCTATCAGCCGGAACTATTTCACAATTTGCACTAATTATTGTCCTTCAAGTCGCGGCTAAGGGGAAAAAAATATCGACAAATCAGAAGTTAATAATCCAGAATTACGTCGCAAGAGGAATCACTGTATTGAGAGATCTACCTAAGGGAATATAGTTTTTTGGGTAACAACAACCTTGATAGTGTGATTTTTTTTTTTTTCCCCGCCACGAGGCTCGACGTAATTTTAAATTGCTTGTGCTGGAGGGGGGAAAAAAAAGAAATGAAAAATTAGTTTTTAAATTGTGTCGGTGATCCTCACAATGTTTCAAGCTTTTTGTTCTTAAAAACCTGAGGTGCCAGCTCTCCTTACGTGTCAATCGAATTCTTGTTATCCTTGATAAATGTGACATTTTCACCCTCACAAGTGTCTTCTTGGTTCTGAATATAATACAATGTGTTTTACAATCATCTTTAAGAACACTTGAGGAAGTTGCATATTCAGCGTTTTCGCCGAGAATTACGCTTATTCAGCTATTATTAGATTAAAAGAGAATGGACCTACCTCCGAAACGGATCCTATCAACCGGAACTATATCACAGTTTGCACTATTTCTTGTCCTTGAAGTCACAGCTAAGGAAAAAAAAATAAAAAAAATCAGAAGTTAATAAACAAGAATACTGTCTCAAGAGGAACCACAGTATTGAAAGATTTTTCCCAAGGATATGTGGTTTTTGGTGTAACATAAACCTAGATATTGTGCAAATGTTCGTTTTTTTTTTTTTTTTTTTGCCGCCATGAGGCTCGACTTAATTTTAAACTGCTTGTGCTAAAAAAAAAAACCGAAGTTATGAAATTGTCTGTGATCCTCACAATGATTCAAGCTATTTGTTCTTAAAAACCTAATGTGTAAACTTTCTTTTTGTGTCAGTCGACTTCTTGTTATCCTTCATAAATGTGACATTTTCACCCTCACAAGTGTCATCTTGGTTCTGAATATAATATAATGTGTTTAACAATCAACATTAAGAACACTTGAGGAAGTTACATATTCACCGTTTTCGCCGAGAAAAACGCTTATTCTGCCATCATTAGATTAAAAGAGAATGGACCTACCTCCTATACAGGGTCTATCAACCGGAACTATTTCACAGTTTGCATTACTTCTTGTCCTTGATGTCACGGATAAGGGAAAAAAGAAATCGACAAATCAGAAGTTAATAATCCAGAACTCCGCCTCAAGAGGAATCACAGTATTGAGAGATTTTACCTAAGGAAATGTGGTTTTCGGTGTAACAAAAACATTGATATTGTGCTTTTTTTTTTTTTTTACCGCCACGAGGCTAGACGTAATTTTAAAATGCTTGCCGTGGACAGAAAAAAAAAATCGAAGTTTTTAAATTGTCTCGGTAATCCTCACAATGTTTCAAGTTTTTTGTTCTTATAAACCTAATGTGGCAGCTCTTTTTTCGTGTCAGTCGACCTCTTGTTATCCTTCATAAATATACCATTTTCACCCTCACAAGTGTCTTCTTAATTCTAAATATAATATAATCTGTTCTACAATCAACTTTGAGAACTCTTGAGGAAATTGCATATTCAGCATTTTCACCGATAAACAGGCTTATTCAGCCATCTTTAGATTAAAAGAGAATGAACCTTCCTCCTAAACGGATGCTATCAACCGGAACTATTTCAAAATTTGCACTACCTCTTGTCCTTGAAGTCACGGCTAAGGGGAAAAAAAAATCGACAAATCAGAAGTTAATAATCCAGAATTACGCCTCAAGAGGAATCAGTGTATTGAGAGATTTTACATAAGGAAATGTGGTTTTTGTGTAACAGAAACCTTGATATCGTGAAAATGTTTTTTTTTTTTTGTTTGACCGCCACCAAACTCGACGTAATTTTAAACTGCTTGTGCTGCAGAAAAAAAAAAAAGGAAATTGAAAAGTTCGAAGTTTTTAAATTGTCTCTGTGATCCTCACAATGTTTCAAGCTTTTTGTTCTTAAAAACCTAAGGTGCCAGCTATCCCTACGTGTCAGTCGACTTCTTGTTATCCTTCATAAATGTGACATTTTCACCCTCACAAGTGTCT
Organism: Birgus latro; assembly: GCA_018397915.1. Lineage (NCBI taxonomy): Eukaryota > Metazoa > Arthropoda > Malacostraca > Decapoda > Coenobitidae > Birgus > Birgus latro. The sequence goes on from JAGKTI010007594.1 coordinate 26,851, forward strand.
TCAAGGTTCTGAATATAATATAGTGTGTTTTACAATAAGCTTTGAGAACACTAGAGGAAGTTGCATATTCAGCGCTTTCGCCAAGAAATACGCATATTTAGCCATCATAAGATTAAATGAGAATTTTCCTACCTGAAAAACGCATGCTATCACCCGGAACTATTTCACAATTTGCACTACTTCTTGTCCTTGAAGTCACGGCTAAGGGGAAAAAAATCGACAAATCAGAAATTAATAATCAAGAATTCCGTATCAAGGTGAATCACAGTATTAAGAGATTTTACCTAAGGTTATGTAGTTTTTGGTGCAGGAGAAACCTTGGTATTGTGAAAATGTTCGTTTTTTTCTTTTCTAACGCCAAAAGGCTCGACGTAATTTTAAACTGCTTGTGCTGCGAAAAAAAAAAAAATCTAAGTTTTTAAATAGTCTCGGTGATTCTCACAAGGTTTCTAGCTTTTTGTTCTTATAAACCTAAGGTGCCAGCCATTTTTACGTGTCATTCGACTTCTTGTTATCCTTCATAAATGTGAAATTTTCACCCTCACAAGTGTCTTCTTGGTTCTGAATATAATATACCGCCACGAGGCTCGACGTAATTTTAAATTGCTTGTGCTGGAGGGGAAAAAAAAAGGGAATGAAATATTAGAAGTTTTTAAATTGTCTCGGTGATCCTCACAATGTTTCAAGCATTTTTTTTTCTTAAAAACCTAAGGTGCCAGCTCTCTTTACGGGTCAGTTCTACCTCTTGTTATCCTTCAAAAATATAACATTTTCACTCTCACAAGTGTCTTCTTAATTCTAAATATAATATAATATGTTCTACAATCAACTTTGAGAACACTTGAAGAGATTGCATATTCAGCATTTTCACCGATAAATACGCTTATTCAGCAATCATTAGATTAAAAGAGAATGAACCTTCCTCCTAAACGGATGCTATCAGCCGGAACTATTTCACAATTTGCACTACTTCTTGTCCTTGATGTCACGGTTAAGGGGGAAAAAAATCGACAAATCAGAAGTTAATAATCCTGAATGACGCCTCAAGAGGAATCACTGTATTGAGAGATTTTACCTAAGAAAATGTGGTTTTTGTGTAACAGAAACCTTGATATCGTGAAAATGTTCTTTTTTGTTTTGTTTTTTGTTTAATCACCACCAAGCTCGACGTAATTTTAAACTGCTTGTGCTGGTGAAAAAAAAAAAAAAAGGAAATGAAAAATTCGAAGTTTTTAAATTGTCTCTGTGATCCTCACAATGTCTCAACGTTTTTGTTCTTAAAAACCTAATGTGCCAGCTATCCCTACGTGTCAGTCGACTTCTTGTTATCCTTCATAAATGTGACATTTTCACCCTCACAAGTGTCTTCTTGGTTCTGTATATAATATAATGTGTTTTACAATCAACTCTGAAAACACTTGAAGAAGTTGCATATTAAGCGTTTTCGCCGAGAAATACGCTTATTCAACCATTATTAGATTAAAAGAAAATTGACCTACCTCCAAAACTGATCATATCAGCCGGAACTATATCAGAATTTGCACTATTTCTTGTCCTTGAAGTCACAGTTAAGGGAAAAAAAAAACAAATCAGAAGTTAATAAACAAGAACACTGTTTCAAGAGAAATCACAGTAATGAGAGATTTTACCTAAGGATATGTGGTTTTTGTGTAACATAATCCTAGATATTGTGCAATGTTTTTTTTTTTTTTTACCGCCACGGGGCTCGAGGTAATTTTGAACAGCTTGTGTTTAAAAAAAAAAAAAAATCGAAGTTATTAAATTGTCTATGATCCTCACGATGTTTCAAGCTATTTGTTCTTAAAAACCTAATATATACACTTATTTTTCGTGTCAATCGATTTCTTGTTATTCTTCATAAATGTGACATTTTAACCCTCACAAGTGTCTTCTTAGTTCTGAATATAATATAATGTGTTTAACAATCAACATTGAGAACACTTGAGGAAGTTACATATTCACCGTCTTCGCCGAGAAAAACGCTTATTCTGCCATCATTAGATTAAAAGAGAATGGACCTACCTCCTAAACGGATGCTATCAGCCGGAACTATTTCACAGTTTGCACTACTTCTTGTCCTTGAAGTCACGGCTAAGTGAAAAAAGATATCGACAAATCAGAAGTTAATAATCCAGAATTCCCCCTCAAGAGGAATCACAGTATTGAGAGATTTTACCTAAGAAAATGTGGTTTTCGGTGTAACAAAAACATTGATATTGTGCAAATGTTCGTTTATTTTTTTTTNTGACATTTTCACCCTCACAAGTGTCTTCTTAGTTCTGAATATAATATAATTTGTTCTGCAATCAACTCTGAGAACACTTGAAGAAGTTGCATATTCAGAGTTTTCGCCAATAAATACGCCTATTCAGCCATCATTAGATTAAAAGAGAATGGACCTATCTTCAAAACGGATGCTATCAGCCGGAACTATTTCACAATTTGCACTACTTCTTGTCCTTGAAGTCACGACAAAGGGGGGAAAAAAATTTACAGATCAGAAGTTAATAATCCAGAATTACGTTTCAAGAGGAATCACTGTATTAAGAGATTTTACCTAAGAGAATATGTTTTTTTGGGTAAGAGAAACTTGATATTTTGATATTTTTTTTTTTTTTTACCGCCACGAGTCTCGACGTAATTTTAAATTGCTTGTGCTGGAGGGGAAAAAAAAGGAAATTAAAAATTTGAAGTTTTTAAATTGTCTCGGTGATCCTCACAATGTTTCTAGCTTTTTGTTCTTAAAACCTAATGTGCCAGCTGTTGTTTCGTGTCAGTTGACTTCTTGTTATCCTTCATAAATGTGACATTTTCACCCTCACAAGTGTCTTCTTGGTTCTGAATATAATATAATGTGTTTTACAATTAACTCTGTAGACACTTGAGGAAGTTGTATATTCAGCGTTGTCGCCGAGAAATACGCTTATTCAACCATTATAAGATTAAAAGAAAATTGACCTACCTCCAAAACTGATCCTATCAGCCGGAACTATATCAGAATTTGCACTATTTCTTGTTCTTGAAGTCACGGCTAAGGGGAAAAAAACAAATCAGAAGTTAATAAACAAGAACACTGTCTCAAGAGAAATGACAGTATTGAGAGATTTTACCTAAGGATATGTGGTTTTTGTGTAACATAAACCTAGATATTGTGCATTTCATTTTTTTTTACCGCCACGAGGCTCGAGGTAATTTTGAACTGCTTGTGCTTGAAAAAAAAAAATCGAAGCTATTACATTGTCTATGATCCTCACAATGTTTCAAGCTATTTGTTCTTAAAAACCTAATATAAAAACTTTCTTTTCGTGTCAGTCGACTTCTTGTTATTCTTCATAAATGTGACATTTTAACTCTCAAAAGTGTCTTCTTAGTTCTGAATATAATATAATGTGTTTAACAATCAACTTTGAGAACACTTGAGGAAGTTACATATCCACCGTCTTCGCCGAGAAAAACGCTTATTCTGCCATCATTAGATTAAAAGAGAATGGACCTACCTCCTAAACGGATGCTATCAGCCGAAACTATTTCACAGTTTGCAATACTTCTTGTCCTTGAAGTCACGGCTAAGGGAAAATAGAAATCGACAAATCAGAAGTTAATAATCCAGAATTCCGCCACAAGAGGAATCACAGTATTGAGAGATTTTACCTAAGGAAATATGGTTTTCGGGGTAACAAAAAACATAGATATTCTGCAAATGTTCGTTTATTTTTTTTTTTATTTTTTTTTTTTGACCGCCACGAGGCAAGACGTAATTTTAAAATGCTTGTCCTGGATAAAAAAAAAAAAAAAA
>JAGKTI010007595.1:11845-25174 GCA_018397915.1 Birgus latro
CATCCACACGCACTGCAGCCTTAGCACCCTCATACATTCGCCCGTGTATGGAGTACAACTCTCATGTGTGGGGAGGCTCCCCACATGCAGCTCTTCTCAATAGGGTGGAGTCAAAGGCTTTTCGTCTCATTAACTCTCCTTCTCTTACTGATTCCCTTCAACCATTGTCTCTTCGCCACAATGTTGCATCTTTATCTCTCTTCTATCGCTACTTCAATAGTCACTATTCCTCTGACCTGTCTGCTTGGATCCCTCCACCTCTACGACGGGCACGTAGTACCCGTCTAGCAACAAACTCTCATCCTTTTTCTGTCCAACTCTCTAATGCAAGAGTTAACCGTTACTCCCAGTCTTTCATTTATGCAACTGGTCAACTCTGGAACTGTCTTCCTCTGTCTGTATTTCCTACTTCCTATGATCTCCAGTCTTTCAAACGCAGTGTGTCCAGGCATCTCGAACTGAACGGATCTTGAATTTGGCTCTCTTTTGTACTGTTTTTGCTTTTTCTTGGAAGGAACAGTATGCAGGCCCGTGGCCTTTGGTTCCTTCTTCCTTGCATAAAAAAAAAAAAAAAAAATACATACTCTTCACTGCCTTCACAACTTCCCATCCAATCAATATATTCTTAATACCTTCCACAAACATTGTCTATCCACCCTGTCATATGCTTTCTCCAGATCCATGAAGGCTGCATACAATTTCTTGCCTTTCTCTAGAAACTTTTCCACTAAGGATCTAAGAATGAATATCTGGTCTACACAACCTCTTCCCTGCCTAAAACTCTCCTTGTTCTTCTCCAACTAATTCCTCAGTAATTTCCCTAACTCTGTCAATAAGTATCCTACCATATATTTTTCCTATTACACTGAGAAGGCAAATGCCCCTGTGATTACCACACACTGCTTTTTCCCCTTTTCCTTTGTACAGAGGAATAATTATACCTGACTTCCAATCCTCCGGGACTCTACCCTCCTCCCAAGCCAATCTGCACACTTTCCACATTCATTCTATTATTATCTCTCCCCCATGCTTCAGCATTTCACCACACACTCCATCAGTTCCTGGGGCTTTCCCCATTTTAACTTTCTTCATTGCTTCCACCACTTCCATCCTGGTGATTTCTTCCTCTCTTCTCACAAACTTCCTTCTCCCTGCCATTCCCCAGCCACTTATACTTGCATTACTTTCATTCTTTATGTTCAACAGTTCATTAAAGCGTTCTCTCCATCTGTTTACTTTTTCTCCCTTCTCCACTAGTAATCTACCATTTTTATATTTCACACCCCCACTTACTTCGTTGGCACCCTGTCTAGCTCTCTTTACCTCCTTCCAGAACATTTTCTTACATTCCCTCCACTTTGCACTCGAATACCTTCCAAATTCCTCATCCACTCTCTTCTTACTCTCTCTTACTAATCTTTTCACCTCTCTCCTCCTCACTACATATAACTCTCTCGTCCGTCTCTCAGCTTCTTCGTCGCCCCTGTTCCTCATCCACTCATTATATGCTTTCTTCTCTTGTGCCACAGCCTCTCTCACCTTTCGTCTTCTCTTCACCCCACACACCACCTCACATGCTGCACAGATTTCTTCTGTGAATACCTTGCACACACCCTCCACGTCCCCCATCTGCTCCAATCTATATTTACCCAATCGCTCCTCCACTTCCCTTCTATATTCAGTCTTTATTCCATCCTCTTGTAACTTTTCTACCCTCCTTGTAACAAATACTTCCTCCTGTCCTTCCCTTCTTCTCTTCCTCCATCTTGTTTGGATTCTGATTCTGGCCACCACCAAGTGGTGGTCAGAAAGTCCACTCCCCCAACCTCTATATACTCTTGCATCCATTATACATCTTCTCATCCTTTCATCCACACACACATAGTCAATCATTGCCTTCCGTTCATTCATTCCCCCGTCCTCTCTTCTCACCACTCGCCATGTATACCTATGGATCATTTTGTGCCTGAAGAGGGTATTAACTACCACCAACCCCCTCCCAGCACAAATGTCCACTAAAGCACTGCCATTCTCATCCATCTCTGCAGGAACACCCCACTCACCAACCACTCCATCCACCTTCTAATTCCCTACTTTTCCATTCATATCTCCAATCAGAAACACTCTCTCCTTCCTTTCAAACTTTTCCAAGCAGGCTTCCACATTTGTCCAAAACTCTTCTCTCACTCTACTTACACGATCTTGCGTTGGCGCATACACGCACAGAATTGCCCACATTTGTAGTCCAACTTTCACTCTTACCCACACAATCCTTGACCCAACCAATCCATACTTTCTTACATTCTCCTTCCACCTGTTGCTCACAACAATACACACTCCCTCTTTCGCCCTCTCATCCTCACTCACTTCCGCGCATATACCCCATCCATATTCCCATTCTCTCACACTTACACTCTCACCTTGCCATTTAGTTTCAGTTATTCCACATACAGTATATCCACTTTCGCACTCTCAAGCACCTTTACAATCTCTCTCTCTTTCACCTCATCATTCATACCCCTTACATTCCAGGTCGCAATCTTTATCTCGTCCTTTGTCCGTTCCTTTATCGTCAACTTTTGGTCAGTCCTGGTCCGAGGCTTCCTGTTCGTATTTTTAGTTAGCTGTTTTTATGGGGTGGGGCACTAACCCACCACCAACCCTTTTAGTTGCCTCTTACGACAAGCAGGGATACTGGGGGAGAATTCTTGAAAAAACCCCTACCCCCAGGGGTAACTTCACTTAATATTGCACATTGCACTATTTGTTACACACTTGCACTGATATCTGGTGATAACAAGTGTTTCAGTGGCCTTTCATGCAAGAGTAGAGGCCCAAAAAGCTGAGGATGGTTACGTAAGGATGGTACAATATCTAAGTCACAATTTTCAGTATTTCACACACAAAAAATTATCATTTCACTTAATACTGCACACTGCACTGTTTGTTAAGCACCTGCACTGTTTGTTAAGCACCTGCACTGTTATATGGTGATAATAATATTGTTTCAGTGGCCTTTCATGCAAGTTAGAGACCCAAAAGGGAGATGATGGTTATGTAAGGTTGACACGATTTTCATGTCACAAGTTTCAGTATTTCACACACAAAAAAATATGGAATCACTTAATACTGCACACTGCACTATTTGCTAAGCACTTGCACTGTTGTCTGGAGATAACAATGTTTCAGTGGATTTCACGCACAAACTAGAATGAAAGGCAACAATCACAGCAAATATACACACTAGGTAGCCATTTTGGCTTGCATGTGTCACTGCATCCGCATGAGAGTCTCGAAGGTGGCGGCAGAAATTTTCATTGTAGTGAAATTGAGATTAATTTTTTAATGTTGTACCGAGAGAGGGTATAAATTTTTAATTATCGTTGCAGCAATTTATCACAAAATGAGCCACTATAATCTTATAATGAAGCTGCATGGTACCTATGAGATGCAATTTGGGTTTATGCCAAAGGAACCACTGATGCAATATTCACTGTCCGACAGCATCAGGAAAAGAAGAGTGAACTGTACTTTGTTTCTGTTTATTTGAAGATGGCCATTAGTTCCTAAGGAGGTAGTGAAGTGGGCAATGGGAAAGCTTGGGATTGAGGAGTGGTTGGTCTGAGTGGTTATGGAATATACAAGGGTGCTCACACCCAGGTAAGCGTGAATGGAAATTTAGGCGATGAGTTTTCTGTGAATGTTGGCGTGCATCAGGGGTCAGTCCTGAGCCCCTTATTGTTTATCATGGTGTTTGAAGCTCTGTCAAGTGACTTCAGAAATGGACACCCATGGGAAATGCTGCATGTTGATAACTTGGTGTTGACTGTGGAGAATGAGAGGGAGGTGGGGGAAAGACTTAGGAAGTTGAAAGATGGAATGTGGTACATGAGTTTGAAGGTAAATGTAGATAAAACAAAAGTAATAATATCTATGGCTGGTGGCAGTACTGTCAATGCAGATGGAGTGTGACCATCTGCAGTTGGCCACAAGAAAGTGGGAAGTAACTCTACCTTGTGCAGTGTTTGGAATAAGTAGGTGCACAAGAGATGTAGCGGTATTAGAAGTAGGTTGAGAAATAATGCTGACTTTGTGTGTGTGGTGTGTGGGGAAGGGCATGTAGAGACTGAGTGGCATGAAAGATTATTCTTGTTGGAGGGTCTCTTTCTTTCCTTCAATGTTTCCTGTTTCTTCCGCGGAGTGACAAGCCAAATGGTTTCCTGTACACCCAGGAAACCATTAACCATGGTGGGTGAAAACCATATAACCAAATTATGGCGCCTGGTGACTTAGTGGGTAATTAAGGCGCTCCAATCGGATTGAGCCGGTGAAGATTTATATCCAAGGGATGGTTGGGGTTATTACTCATGTAATGCCACTCAGGGATGAGTGAGGCTGGTCACTCTCATCTTAAATGTCAAGACAACTTGCCTAGCCTCGGGCTCCTACGCTCCTCATGGGGCAAGGTAGGATTGGATGATGGATGGATGGATGGGTCTCGTTTTTTTTTTTTTTTTTTTTTTTTTTAATGCAAGGAAGAAGGAACCAAAGGCATGGGCCTGCATACTGTTCCTTCCAAGAAAAAGCAAAAACAATACAAAAGGGAGCCAAATTCAAGAGCTGTTCATTTCAAGATGCCTGGACACACTGCGTTTGAAAGACTGGAGATCATAGGAAGTAGGAAATATAGACAGAGGAAGACAGTTCCAGAGTTGACCAGTTGCATAAATGAAGGACTGGGAGTAACGGTTAACTCTTGCATTAGAGAGTTGGACAGAAAAGGGATGAGAGTTTGTTGCTAGACGGGTAATACGTGCCCGTCATAGAGGAGGAGGGATGCAAGCAGACAGTTCAGAGGAACAGTGACCGTTGAAGTGGCGATAGAAGAGAGATAAAGATGCAACAGTGTGGTGAAGAGACACAGGTTGAAGGAAATCAGTAAGAGGAGGAGAGTTAATGAGACGAAAAGCCTTTGACTCCACCCTATTGAGAAGAGCTGCATGTGGGGAGCCTCCCCACACATGAGAGTTGTACTCCATACACGGCCTCCCCACACATGACAGTTGTACTCCATACACGGGCGAATAAAACCCGTGTGCAAGGTCAACAACTGTGCAGGGGTAAAGTAAGTTCGGGATCGGCTTAGCACACCTAATCTCTTGGAAGCAGATTTCACAAAAGTAGTAATATGTTCTTTTCAAGACAAATCTTGAGAGAATGAAACCCCTAGCATGTTCAAGGATGATGCAGGACTGAGCTACACATTATTAAACATTAATGGGCAATCCTGAGGAAGATTGTGTTGGGTTGATAAGTGTAAGAACTGAGTTTTTGATGCATTAAAAATAACAATATTACTGTATTTCTACCCCAATCAGAGATACGAGCCAAGTCAGACATTAGGTGTGCCATAGCCTCATCCCTTTTTTGTTGAAGCAACTGCTGAGATGGACGTTGTGGAAACCGAATGGAAAGGTAAAGGGTGGAATCATCAGCATATGAGTGGATAGGGTTAGATGTACAGCTTAGAAGGTCACTGATGAATAAAAGAAAGAGAGTTGGTGATAGGACGGAGCCCTGAGGAACACCACTGTTGACAGGTCTAGGAGAAGAACGATGGCCGTCTACAACAGCGGCTATAGAACGACCAGAAAGGAAGCCAGAGATGAAGGCACAGATAGAAGGATAGAAACCATAGGAGGGCAGTTTGGAAATTAAAGATTTATGCCAGATTCGATCAAAAGCCTTTGAGATGTCAAGTGCAATGGCAAAGCTTCCACCAAAGTCCCAAAAGGAGGATGACCAGGAGTCTGAAAGGTAGGTGAGAAGATCGCCAGTGGAGCGTCCCTGACGGAACCCATACTGACGATCAGAATGATGGTTGTGATAGGAAAGATGCTTTAAGATTTTTCTGTTAAGAATTGACTCAAAAACTTTTGAGACACAGGATGTTAAAGCAATTGGACGATAGTTTGAGGGTTGGGAATGGTCACCCTTCTTTGGGACTGGCTGAATGAGAGCAAACTTCCAGCAAGAAGGAAAGGTACAAGTTGATAGACAAAGGCGAAAGAGTTTACCTAGGTAGGGTGTAAGCACAAAAGCACAGTTTTTGAGGACAACAGGAGAGACTCCATCAGGCCCATATGCCTTGTTACTACTGAGGCCAGTGAGGGCAGAAAATACATCAGCTGAAGAAATTTTAATGTCAGTCAAGAGGAAGTCAGAGGAAGGAAGTGATGGAGGAATAGCACCAGAATCGTCTAAGGTGGAATTGGAAGAGAAAGTCTGAGCGAAGAGATCTGCTTTATGTTGAAGAAATAGCTACAGAGCTATCAGAGTAGAAAAGAGGAGGGAAGGCTGATGAGGTAAAGTTGTTAGAAAGGTTTTTGGCAAGGTGCCAGAAGGAGCGAAAAGAATTCAAGTTGGAGAGTTGAGAACATTTAGCACGGATGAAATTATTTTTAGCAGAGCAAAGAACAGTCTTGGCACGATTCCGGGCAGAAATATATAAGAGATGTGATACAGGGGTGGGTTGGCTCCGGTACCTTTTATAGACCCTCTCTTTGCTGTGGACAGCATTAGAACAAGCGTGATTAAACCAAGGCTTTCTTGCATTAGTCAGAGGATATGAGAAAGGAATGTATGCTTCCATGCCCGAGAGACTAACCTTCGTAATGCGCAAGGGACACTCAGATGGCTCCTGGCCATGGAAGCAATAATCATTATATGGAAAATCAAAGAAGTACTGCCTGAGGGCCTCCCAATCTGCAGCTCCAAAGTGCCACAGGCGGCGTTTCTTTGGAGGGTCCACAGGCCGTACCGGAGCAATAGGACAGGTTAAGGTAATAAAGTTATGATCGCAGGAGCCTAACGGAGAGAAAAGATGAACAGTGTAAGCAGAAGGATTAGTTGTTAGGAAAAGGTCAAGTATGTTGGAACCCTCTCCAAGGTGGTCAGGGATATGGGTAGGTGCTGTACAAGCTGCTCTAGGTCATTAAAGATAGAAAAGATGTAGGCTTGCTCACCATGTGGATCAATGAAAGGAGAGGAGAGCCAAAGGTGGTGGTGAACATTGAAATCTAAAATGGAGATTTCAGAGAAAGGAGAAATGGATAGAATGTGTTCCATCATAGAAGTAAGATAGTCAAAGAATTTTTGATAGACAGCAGAATTAGGAGATAAGTAAACAGCACAGATATATTTACTCAGAGAATGACAGGAGAGCCAAAGCCAGAGAGCAGAGAAATCAGAAGAATCAAGTTCAGGAACACAAGAGCAAGATAGATCGTTGCGTACATATACACAACAGCCATCTTTGGCTTTGAAATGAGAAAAGAGAAAGTAGGAGGATACAGAAAAGGGTTTGCTGTCAGTTGCCTCAGACAGCTGAGTCTCAGAGAGAAAGAGAAGGTGAGGTTTAGAGGAGAAGAGGGGGTGTTCAACGGAGTGAAAGTTAGAGGAAAGGCCGCAAATATTACAGAAATGAAGAAGGAGTGAGTCAGACAGTGGTTCCAGGCAGCTCCATGAGTCGTCACCGGGAGAGGGGCAGATGGTGGGGGCATTTATGGTCCCCTCCCTGGGGACTCCGAGGCATGATTTACATTCACCATTTTCTTTTTTTTCTTACAAATTTTGAAAAGGAAGTGTAGTGTGTAGCATGCATGTAGTACAGTGTTGACAGTTAGAGAAACTTGTATTGGAGAGCATGCTGGCCTACTCTCTGTGTTATTGACACACTGAAAAAGTTCAGCAAAGGGGGGATGGTCAGGAACAAGTCCTGATGGATGATGAAACGGGAGCTCCAGCCCTCCCTTTCATCAGCCTTCCATCCACCTTGGAGAAGTTTTGCTATGTGGGGGATATTATGTGCTCGAGATGGGCTCCGTGACTAGGGTAAGAAGTTGTTGATGGAAGTTCAGGGAGTTGTTGCCTCTCCTTACTCCTTGCATTGAAAGGGCTCTCTCGTCAAGCCACGAGGTCAATGTATGCTGCAAGCATTGGGAGTGTAATGGTGTATGCTAGTGAGACTTGGGCAGTAAAAGAACAGGATATTCATAGGCTTAAAGGTACAGAAATTATGATAATTAGATGGATGTGTAGTGTATCCTTGAATGGAAGGTCTGGGAGGGTTAGAATTAAAACTGAAGAGTTGAGAGGAAGGCTGGGACTTGAATGTATTAATGTGAGGAGGGGTAAACTGAGATGGTTAGGGCATGCTGACAGGATGGAAGATGACAACTGGGATGAATGCTGAGAATAGGGTTGTGAAAAGCAGACCAAAAAAGACCTGGAATGTGTTCACAGAGTGTGACCTCAGGGATAAGGGACTGAATGGGGAGGTTGTCACAGATTAAGCAGCATGTAGAGCCACCATTAGGTGACCAAGACTGGTGCATGCAGGCAAGTTGGAGCCTTTATAAACAAAGCAAAATTTGGGCAGAGCAAGAATAAACTATAAATACTTTACATGAATATACTAAATGACCTGAGTGCATGGTTAAGTGCTTTTACAATCTCCAAAAGGAAGAAATATGGGTAAGTGGCTGTGAAAATCTGCTGTGTTAGACTGGTGTGGGTCAGAAGCAACCTCAGCTCCAGCACCTTCCAAAAATCACAACCAGCTCTTGATTCACTGAAACTCTAAGGGCAATTTCTACAATATCTTATAAACACAAATGAAATACCAATATACTCATATAATGTACTATGACCTTCATTTGTTTAAGCATGAGACCTGTGATCCTTGCTCTTACAAAATCTGCAATGGATGACTTAGTGTGAAAAATACAATAAGATAAATACCTTAAAAAAAAAAAAAAGTACTGTAACCACAAACCTACTCCTCAAAATAAACAAGAAAATTTGATTCAAACCATCCACAGGATATCTGCTACTGGTACGTAAGCACAGAAAACATCATCATCATCATCATCACCATCATCATCATCATCACAGAAGACAATTTGTTTATTTATACCTCTGAGGTTCATTCTCCTATATTATCACTTACTCCCAGAAAAATATTTACTGGATTCATCACTGTCTACTTCAATGGAGAGAGTTTCTTTAACATGAAACCAGATAACATGGGTAAATTCATATGAAAAGTGATAACACAAAGTAGCAGAGTTGTGGGAAATTCTGACAGCCAGTTCGGATTACTTTCATTGTAAACAACAGAAAATGTATTTCATCTGACGCTTTCTGATGCAGTATTGTAACTAATAATCATTAGTCTATCAGCATTTGAATAAGACAAAAATTACTCCAGTACAAATTAAGTTTTCAATTGAATGACTCAAGTTGCAATAGGTTGTTTTTACCATGAATATTTTCAATAAAGCAAACTTAGTACAAAAGCACCTGACTAAAAATTAGATTATTCTGTCCATTAACATCATGTGCATTTCTTTTTTCTGATCTTAGTTTCATTACTTATACATAAAGAAAAATATTGTGAGCAAATAAATTTACAGTACATCCTATCTGCAAACAATTGCTGAAGTTCTTCATTTGTATTTCATCCCCTTAAAGTTTTGCAAACCTTTAGACACAAACAAAGGCAGTAAGTCATTTGTTAAGTGAGTCTGCTGTACTGTACCATACACACTGCACATTATATATTTATGTGAGGATCTGTAATTCTATACGATCAAATAATTCAATAATCAATTCAGTTCAAAATAGTCACTATACCTTTTTCATATGAGAATGGGAGACACACTGTAAAAGTCCTTCATTAATGACAAGATCTAGCAATACTAAAGAATATCAGCATAGGAGAAAGTTAGCTACTATATACAGTATGCAGCATTTGTGAGAATCAGTGAGTGTGCTTGAACAATGTGCATAAACTGACAAATACAAGAAAGCAATTTTTTCATTGAATCACAGCATACAAAAGCTCAAAATGAGCAGTCGGTAGATACAAGCTTAAATGAGTGTGCTGATAAGCTGTGAGAAAACAGCAGAAAGCAGAAGTAAGATTGTTTCAGTCTTTCACTCAAAAAGGAAAATGACATGTTGAATGAAAATGTATTTGTTCCACCTCTCTTATAACCTTAACTCTTTCAATACAACTGAGTACAGTTATTTACTCTATACATAACTACCCTGTACTGAATATAAAAACATACCTTAACTTTAGTGGCAAGTACTGTACATTTTACTGCAAGTGCCAAGGCTTGGTAGCATATACAAGAATGTATCTATTATCAAAAGTATTTTTTATCAGACTTCTAACTCAAGCAACCATATACTGTACATGGCTATACTGTATTCATAATAAAAGTCAGGAACTAAATTTTGTACAAAAAGTATTAGTCACAAGTATGTAAAGCAGGTGAACATGAATGGCTAAAAAGAAAAGAAAAAAATTTCCAACAAAAACCCGTTTCCCTATTAAGGAGCGTCCAAAAGGTAACTCTATGACAGCATTCTGGCAGCTTCCTTTCATCTTGGAATTTACAGACCCAAGGCATATGATATCCTTTTGAAAACTAGCAAATGAAAATGCAAGAGGGATGCTCTCCTAACAGTGTAATATAATAAAAAATTTCTCCCAAGCTGTGAAATGGAAAGAACCCCTTATGGATGGCTATGAAAATTTTCAGTCATAATCTGGATCCCACAAGATGATGTAACTTAGCTGTTGGAAGTACTAAGGACCCCAAAAGGTTAAACAGGAAAAAGAAAAACTCTAACAACCAAAAAGATACATTACAAACCCATGTCACTATTGTATATTTAGCAGCAATTTTAAGGAGGAAATAAATCTATCAGGTGGATGAACATCTTCAGTAAATGGCAGGATGCTACACAGTTATAAAATTTTGAAGAGTAATACAGGTATTTTTACCCTTGCACCCTAGGGAGTCATAAGACACAGACATTTTTCCACAAATTTTTATCCATTTTCTTCAAATCTGCTATATATGGCAGCTTTTCTGCCACTGAATAGTAAGAGTGGCCTGCTCTGCTACTGTTAGGTCTCACTGATGCTACTGTCTATAACACTGCTATTTTTTGCTAGAAAATGGATGAGAGTTCCTACTTGACGTTCACTGCCACAGCAAGAGTATGAATACTACAGAGGTATATTTGGTGCCTATTTTCAGAGGAAAGAACATAGTTTTCCAATATATTCTATGGTTTTACAGTACCCATTCCATAAAAAAAAAAGGAAACAAATTAAAGATGAACAAAAAACACTAAGATGCTCACTGTACAGGTCCAGTGGCAATGAAACTCCAACAGCTCTAATTTTTTTTTAAATTAATGAAACCACAAGTCATATATTGGGGATAGGGGAAAATGTTATTTATGTATTCCTTATACATATAAAAAGTGGCTGAAAGGGTGGGAGAAAAATATCATAATGAGAAGTGTACTTGTATATTACTGTAGTTATCTTAATGTCTTCATTACGAGTATAAGGAGTCTCTCCAAAATTAATTAAAATCATCTGGTGATAGCCAGAAAAAAACATAAAATCATCTGCTTAAGGCATTAAAGCAATAAATTCATTCTTATCAGCTGCTAGCACATCACTTTAAGCTGGTCATGTTCAAGGTTTAGACTATGCATTTGCCCTCACCTTCTAAAAATTCTGATGCATTTGGTAATGCAAATGAAAGCATGAAAGCATCTCCGCATCCTGATCAAATGACAGTGATTGAGGAATTTTCTCCTGCGATATGATAGCAATTTCCAAACAATGAGAGAAAGGCCAGAAAGCTGTTCTACAGCACAAGCCACAATTGACTTTGTAGGAGTGGAAAATAGACATCTTGAATAAGGGCGACAATTTTTGCATACCAATCTTTCAAGGCAACACCAAACATATATATCTCTCACGAGCAATTACAATACCTCTATGTAATCAACAAAATTCTTTGGGCTACTGTACTAAGTTATAAAAAATATATTTCAGGAGAGGATAAAGTCAGAGGGAAAAGAGCTATAGCAGCTGGTGATACAAGGGACAAGAGTGGGAAGGGGGACATCTGACAGCCTCACCTGGCAAATCCATGACTCCTGGACCAAGATATATCAAACAGACATATCATTAACCAATCACTGTTTACATGTCCAAGTAACCAATACTGTACAGCAAAGCAAATATGTGTTAACAACTCTGTGTGGCCACAAACATATACTATTTCCTTGTATGATATACTGTACTTTAATCTTCGCTAAGTTAGGGTTGCCTGAATTTATAGTTACAGTACTTCTGTGATCTGAAAGGTCATCATACAGAAAATTATGCTTAATCCATCAAGAAATAGACAAGTATTCATATTCAAAACAGTATATATGATCTAATATCTTGACATATACTGAACTTCCTACTTGACTCGTCACCTCAAACCAGCAGGGCACTCGTAATAGCTTAGACTAAATTTAAAAAAAAAAAGGGGGGGGGGGCAGTGAATTGCCAATTAGTGATGACAACTGCTCTCCCTGTGAAAAGTAACTGCAGCTATGCACTTCTCATACAGCAATCAGACAAGCTGCTCTCAAGTTTTATGATGTTTCAATACTTTATTAATGATGGTAGCATTATCTTCTACTATAAAAAATCAAATGCAGTGAAAAATGTACAAGAGGGTCTCGCAAAGCTATAAAAAACTGGAAGTTTACCCTCATTTGAAGCAAATGTGTAATTATCTTGGATGTTTTGTAATTCCATTGCTAATACTGTACTTTACATGAACAATATTAGCTTGCAAATTTCCAAATAATAATACTCTAGGCTTTATATAATTTCTTTTGATATTCACTCACTGAACAATATCAGCTAGAAAATTTCCAGAAAATAATAAAGCTCTTGATCTTGCATCTGTCTATCTGTCTACCTATCTATCTACCTATATCTGTCTATCTATCCATCTATCTATCTATCTATCATCATCGTTATCAGCCATTGAGGTCCACTGCAGGACAGGCTTATCCCTACCAAAGCAGGGACGATACAGCCATGTATCTCTACCCAGTGGCTTAGGCTGTCTGGCAGAGACTGTATGTAAGGTGAGAAGTGCTTGTGAGTGTAATTGTTGTGTTGTAGTGGCTTTGGATGTGTGTGTAGCCTGTGAACCAAGTGTAATCGGCCCGCCGTAAGCCGATTGGGTGCAAGCATACTAGTATGCGACACTGGTTCAACCACAGCACCCCTTGTGTCTGCCAAAATGGTCAGTGGCTGGTGAACGCTTCCCAAAGTTTTTACAACTTTGGCGCAAATCGAACCCGCGCCCACCAGCGTGCCAGACGCACACTCTGCCACTGTATCACAGAGGCTCTAACTGTACATTCCAAACAAAATGTATATAT
>JAGKTI010007596.1:0-24520 GCA_018397915.1 Birgus latro
AAACAGCAAAATAACAGAAGACAGCAGCCACAAAACAGCAAAATAACCTGTATAGTCAAGAAGGGTTGCAGTGCTGTTAAAATACAGCAGCTGCAGTCCATGGAAGTTTATGTCCACCTTATTGGCATCCTGTGAAGGTAAGTCACGTTAATTACTTCACTATATCCTTTTCACTTTAACTTGGCCCAGGTATTCAGCCTTTTGCAGCTTATATTGCATAGTACAGTGGCAGCAAAAGACAGTACTGCCGCTCTACTGCCTTTCCATGGCACTGGTTTTGTGACGAGCATCATATTTTAGTGGTAATCTATTCTCACAGCTCAGAATTCAAGGAAGAGAGATGGCATTTGTAGGCCAAGTTAGAATAAAAGGAGTATATTAACAAAAATAAAAGTATATGTTATTTTTATTGTAATTTACCATACATATAAAATACTGTTGGTGTTGTTGTTGTGGTGGGTATATACAAATGTGAACCCAGTGGACTGCAGGCTGAAGCTGTCCCTCTCCTGCAGTCCGTCCTCCTCCTGGCAAGGGTGGGGAGGAAGAGGAGGGACATTTAACACAGCTTGAATTTGGCTTTCTGTTATCTTGTTTTATTTTTTCTTGGAGGGAACAGTTTACAGGCTTCTAGTGTTGGTCCCTTCTTCCATGCATTAAAATGAAAATTATATAACTGCTGGCTGGCTGTGTTAGTACCACCACATGAAGGCAGTCTGTCGTCTTCAGCACCAAAAAATATCAGTAAAGGTGACTGTTCGTTTGTTATCATCTGACAGAACTGAGTCAGACACATGTTGGGAGAATAAACTGTAGTGGTGTGACATTTGATGAGCCGTAGTTTTGTGGTAATATGGAATCTCCTTGGTTTCTAGACTGTTTTTATTCTACTTTAGCCCAAATATGTGTCATTTTGCAGCTTATTTCATGGAGGTCATTGGCAGAAAAATACATTGCTACATCTTACATCCTTTCCATAGTATATACTATTTTGCAACTAGCATCTTATTCAGGTGTTAATTTATTGTTTCAGTTTAGGTTTTAATGGCAGTTTTATGCCAGGTTTGCATAAAACCAGTATCAGCTCTTCAGTGTGACACTACTTGGACATCCACTGAGCTGAAAGGGGTTAGGGATCCTTGCCAGATTAACCCGTAACCTACAGGCCTTCCAAGAGACCTGTTCTACAAGTGCTACAGGCCTCTCAAGAGCCAGTGTAATAAATTTCTGAATCCAGTTTGATGTACTCTATCATTCTGTCAGACAAAAAATGAGATTGGAGCAAGTCAGTGTTTTGGTGTATTTTTGCGCAGGGGGGGGAGTTGTAAAATCCCAGAGGAGCACTTGTTATGTTAAACATGCTGTAGTAACAAAGACTTATTGCATACATCAACATCATCATCATCCCACCTCTTTCTTACCAACATGGGGGATGAGGTAGGGTACAGAAAGCCAGGAAAAGGAAGGAATATGATAGTGAGAGAACTAATCAACATTATGTCCAGTGAAATGGGCAACACACTCATTCATTCACCATTCAAGCCCCTGGAATTGTGGGTCCTGATAGAAACACTTCTCTTCATATTTATCTATCACAGCCATTAAAATGAATGGGCCACACACTCATTCATTCACCATTCCAGCCCACAGAATCCTGGCTCCACCATATAGATACACCTGCCCACACGTAGCTTCCTGTTTATCTATCAGTGCCAGCCAGAACAGGCATAATGTTAGCTGTAGTGTTTACTGGTGTGTTTGTTATTTGTGGCTAACTTTTTCTATTATCGTTTCAGGTGATAAGCAGTACCACAGTTGTCAAGATTAACCACAACAACAACAACAGCTGCAACACAAGCGCCATCCCTGCCACAACCTCCTTCTTTGCATATCTGCTTTCCATTGACAACCGCCCACCTCAGCAAGACATCAGCCACAGTTAGATAGACACATACATACACTGAGTCCTCATTATAATTTTTTCCCCATTAATTTCTCAGTAATTTATGGAAAAATTGCCATAGACATCTTTAAATTTGGTTAGCAAGCTTACCCCCCCATCTAAAGCATCAGTTGTATGTATAAAGTTGTAATGGTTTGGAAGCCGTGCCAGGATCTGTATTAGCCTGTACATCATTTACCTCATCACAGAGTCTCTGCTTCCTATATACCTCATGGACCAGTGAAACCAATATTTATCCTGCCAGTTATATGGATTTAACTTTGATATTTTTGAAAGATCCTGGATTTCTTTTCGTTTACATTCATATCATATACTTTATAAAGGTTTCAGTATGCTTGCATGGGTCAACTTTGGTCACTTAATGGCAGCTGTCCACATTGCTTGATCTCTGGCAGCCTCCCTATTATCTTTGGTATTAGTCCAGGTTAACTTAAACAAGATATGCCTCTGAAAAGTTCTGTTCATAACATGTAAAGTTGATTTGCCGTTTCCCCAAAATTACAGCATCAGTTGTATGTCAAAAGTTGCAGAATTTTGTCCATTTTCTCCCAGTTTACAGTACCAGGTCTGAGTAAATCATCATTATTATCATCAACCAGACCTTCTTTCCCATCCCTAGGTTGGGTGAGGTAGGGTCATGAGAGCCAGGATTAAAGATATACTGAGATACCAACCCAAGTGTACCCAATTAAATAAATCACACTGCAATTTTCTGCCCATGCAAGCCCCTGGAATCCTGATAAACAGTTACACATATATCGTGGCCAGTTTATCTAAATTTACAGTAGCCATTGAAAGGAAGAAATTATGATATTTTGTAAAACATCCATACAGTACTTTATAATGAGGACTGAATATTGAACTAATGTTACCGTACTACTATACCCCTTCACTCCAATGATGTACCTTTATTATTATTATTATTATTATTATTATTATTATTATTATGATTATGTATTCTCTATCTGCAGACAGTATTATTCATCTCAAGAGAGGCTGTTAGAAATTATGAGGTTAGATAAAGCCTCAGTCAATCTTTAAGACTCGTAAACTAAATTTTCTCGTACTGCCCAGAGTAAATATCAGAAAGGATGGTTGGTGTGAAGGGGTTAATGTGCTCACAATGTAGTCATAATTAAGGACTGCCCATGAAGTGACACAACAGGTAATTATGGCTTTGTTTTAGTTTACTTGTTAAGGTGTAACTCTGTGTGTCTGGTTGTGGCTTTTTTGTTGGGTTCCTGCCATTTTTGTTTGCTTTATTGAGTGAGGGGATGGTATATAGAGCCCTGATAGAGCCCTGAACTACCACAGGCCTTAGATACAGCCTTGATAGAGCCCTGCACTACCTGAGGCCTTAGATACAGTCTTGATAGAGCCCTGCACCACCCCAGCCCATCCCTAATGTCAGTAAAATAATCATAATGACAGGAATGATTTGAAAAAGACCACCAGAGTCACAGAGTTAAAGGTTGCTTCCACAGTCTGTTGGTTTGTATCCCAGTGAAGAAAAAAATACCCAAATAATAACCTCCATTGGTGACCTAAAAACGACATGAAGGATTTCACGGTAACAACATTTTTACATATATAATTTTTGACTTAATGTGTGCGCATCAGTATACTAAGCTTCAAGAGAGAGATGCAGAGTTTATTGAGGATGCAATGGTAACTTTTTAGTTAATTTTGATAATAATGGTTATTACGCTTGCCAAAATAATAAGCATCATTAGAGAATATGTAGCGTACAAAGAATTTCATGATAGTTGTTGTTATAATGGTGATGGTAATGGTTCCTGTGCTGACCAACACAGTATATTAAGCCACATTAAAGAACCATGGATTTCACTGAGTATCCTTGGTAACTGTTGTGATAGTGTTTATGTTCATGGTTTGGACTCACCCACATCACCACCAAAGGTAACTTGAAGCGTATGGTCATACAGGTTCCTTCCTGGAGAGGTTACACACTTTTCCATCGTCCCTCGTATAGACACAAGTTAATGTTTCCTTGCTTCGGATTGTAACAAATGACGGGGACTGTGGAAGCAGCCTAAACATTTGTATTATTTCTTGCATTGCTGTTTTTTATAGTTTCTTGCATAAAGTACAGTACAATCATACTTAACAATACTCAGAAACTATTTTATGCAGAATATAATTACTTACAACATGGGTGCTCAGCCAGCCCATCGGCAGAATATGTCAGGGTCTTCTTCAAGTGAAATATGCTGCATTATTAATTGTATTGTGGCAGTAACACTTAAACTTTCATCAGTTTCATCATCATTGTTGTTGTTCAGGCCACAGGTTTATCTGAACATGAACCCAGTGACTGCAGGCTGAAGTTGCCCTTTTTCTGCAGTTCATCATCCCTCTGTTAGGGGATAGAGAGGAAATAGACGAGCATTTGTAAAACCAGGCATCAGCACTGCTTATTTTTTTTGTGCCTTTATGAGCAGTTTGCCACAAAGGTGTGGGAAGTAATTCCATCTTGTGCAGTGTTTGTGATAAATGGGTGCACAAGAGATGTTGTGGTATGAGGTAGACTGCAAGATAATGCTGATTTTATGTGTGCGGCGTGTCGGGGAGAGCAGATGGAGATTGTTAGGCTTGAAAGGATTGAACTTGCTGGTGAGTCTCTTGAGTGTGTGGAAGAGTTTTGTTATTTGGGAGGCATGTTATATGCTGGAGGTGGGGCTGGAGCTAGCTCAGT
This sequence comes from Birgus latro, assembly GCA_018397915.1. Lineage (NCBI taxonomy): Eukaryota > Metazoa > Arthropoda > Malacostraca > Decapoda > Coenobitidae > Birgus > Birgus latro. Next base: position 4,680 of record JAGKTI010007596.1, read on the forward strand.
TACTAGGGTGAGAAGTGGTTGGAAGAAGTTCAGGGAGCTGTTGCCTCTCCTGATTTTGAGAGGACTCTCCTTATGTGCTAAGGGGTCTTTGTATGCAGCATGTGTTAGGAGTGTGATGCTGTATGGTAGTGAGACCTGGACAGTAAAGGAAGAGGATATTTGCAGGCTTAAACATACAGAAATGACAATGATTAGGTGGATGTGCAGTGCATCCATGCTTGCAAGGCCTGGGGGGGCTGGGTTTACAATGGAAGAGTTGAGAGGTAGGATGGGACTGGAGTGTATTGGTGTTATGATGAGGAGAGGTAGGCTGAGGTGGTTTTAACATGTGGAGAGGATGGGGGATGATAATTGGGTGCAGAGGGTGAGAAGTGTTAATATTGGGGGAGGGGTTGGGAGGGGTAGACCGAGAAAGACTTGGGACGAGGTCATTAAGTGTGACCTCAGGGTTAAGGGACTGAACAGGGAGGCTGCCAAAGATCGAGCAGCATGGAGAGCCGCCAATCGGTGACCAAGGCTGACACATGCAGCTATGTTGGTACCTTCAAAAATGAAATGATGAGCTGGTACCAGTAAAATGCAGTTGTATGATGGTATGCATTTATAGGGAAAGTTGATAAAAGCAGAGTGCAGCCTGCCATGCCATGTCTGTCTGAATATAAAGTTGCTACCAAGTTTGTTGTGCTTATAAATAGAAAGTTTGACATTTTTGCTATAAACCTTGAGCACCCATGTTCTGGAAGGATTGTTAGGGATCTTTGCCTCGTATTTACCAACACTTCAGAAATACGTTTTTGTAATTAATTTCTCATCATTTATCACAGTAGATAAGGATAGCCGTTTACCCCTTCAGCCTCAGTATATCATTTTTAATATATTCTTTCTGCCATCTATCCATCCATCAGGAGTGTAGGGGGCTGAGGCTGTGCTATCCAACATGCATCATCTAACTCTGTATATTCCCATCAGGAGTGTAGGCACCCAAGGTTAGGTTGTTCAGTCAGGACATCAGCTTTGTTTTATTCTTGCTTCCTTCCATCCATCATCTAACCCAGTATTACCCCAGCAGGAGTGTAGGGGGCCGAGGATAGGCTGTAGGAGGTGGGCTATGGCAGGTGAATTATGTGCTGTGAAGATGAGTGTTGTAGGTTGGCCAGAAACCGTGCATAGGATTGGTTGTCAGTTATAGTTCTCTCACTTTTAATTGGCCCAGATGTATGTCCTTCTGCAACTTATTTCACATAGCTTAGTTCAGAAAAAGACAGTGCTATGGCTCAACATTTTTTTCAAACAACTCATTCATGAGCAGTCATGCATTCTTAGGTTAATCTCATGTTGCAACTCAGCATTCAATGTGGCAGTAGCAGTGTGAATTCAAGGTAGAGCATAGGTGTATATCTAGGCTGGTAAGGTGCAAGTCAGTGGTATAAAGAACTGGTAGTCCCAAGTTGTCCCCTTCAAAGCATAGGGGCTTAAGGTTAGGCTATTGTAATCCAGAACATTTAAGGGTAGGGGACTTACCGATGCCTCTGGTTGCATTTTGTGATAGAAAAGTGTCCAGGCACTTGTATATAGATTTGAACCATAACATGTAAGCCACAGTTCATTTTGATGTGAGAGCTGTAGTAGATCACCAGACATCATCCCCTTATCATTCTCCCAAAACCTTCATTCTCATATACTCTGTCTTCCCTCATGTCTCTACCTCATTCTCATGTTTCCTCTGAGGCACATCACCAGTCAAATCATAGGCTTGTGGGTCACTGTCACTCACCTTCATTTTATTCATGGTACCACTGCACTTGATTTTATTCAGTTCTTGGAAGACTTCTTGCAGCAAAGGGATTCATAAATTCTGAAGTGTCTCCTAAGGTGAATAAAATCAGTGTATTGCCAGAAGAAATGTAACATACTCTGGCTGAAGGAGTAACTGCAGTAAGCACTTTGAGTTACTTTTAGATTCACTTCCATTTTTCAGCATGTGTACTAACAGTTTCTCTTTTCTTTTCAGGTGGCTACAGACTTCATCCTTTCCCTCAGTCCTTCCCTCCATCCCCATCCTTTCCTTGTACCTTCCTCCATCCCTCCACCTCCCTGTCCACCTCTCCAGATGTGGGCTGATGCAGCGTCCCAGGAGTGGCTTCCCAGGAATCATCGACCCTTCCTTCTATCTTTTCTCTTTCTTTCCTTCTCTCTTGTGTGTGTGTGAGTGCCTGGGGCTTGTATTCTCATTGGTTAAGGGGCTCACTAGCACCTCAAAGGAAATGATTTATTTTTCATATTACACCTATAAGATACTTAGGTGTCTATATGTACAGATAATCAGTCAAGGTTGAGGTGGTAGGGAAAGTCCTTAACCAGTGGGAGTATGAGCCATGATGTGCAGGGGTGGTGGGGGAAGGGAAAGGGCTGGGAGGGGGGGAGGGGAGGGGTGGGCAGGGGTTTAGATAGGGACAGATACCCAATCCCCAGGTGGGATTTTACGGGGTTGACCTGTCGGAGGGGCAATCTGTCTCCCCATCTCGACCTCAACCCATCGCTTCTCTCTCCTCCTCCCAGCTTACCACCTTTCTCTTCCCCCACCTGCCCAGCTCCAGGCCTGGGTTTCCCCCCCCACCCATCACCTCCATCCAGGGTGATCTGGCTCAGTCCCTCACCCCAGCCAAGATGGTGGTGGTGGTGGCAGTGCTGGGAGTGTGAGTGTTCTGGGTGTGTGTGTGTGTGTGTGTGGAGACTTGCTCTTCCACATACATACATTCATACATACATATCACACTCCCAGCACTGCCACCACCACCACCATCAGCAATGGGCTGGTGGGGTGGTGGTGGTGGTATGGGTGTTGTGTGTGGACCCCACCACACACAACACCCATACCACCACCACCACCCTCAGTGCTGTGGTGGACTTGGTGAGTGGAGGGAGTGGTAGTTGCTACTGCCACACCCTCCACTCACTGGGTCCACCATGATGCCTGGGGTGAGGGACTGAGCCAGACACCCTGGTGGAGGTGTAGCTGGAGCTGGTCAGGTCACCCCACCCCTGCACATCAGTGTGAATGTGTCTCTTCTTCCTTTCTACTGTTAATATATTTTCTCTTTTATTTCAGGTTATTAATATATTTTTATTACAGGTTTTCTTTTATTACAGGTTCTACACTTAAAGGACTTCTTAACAGGTAATACTTTACTTACATTTAGTACACCTGTGTGTCACTTCTGTTTGTGAGCACATTACCTATGTACATGTACTTGAGAAGTTGTAACAGCCAATAAAAATATTATTGTACTTCGGAATTTTCTTACCCAGGGGAAGAGAGAAGGAGAGAGGGAGGGGGAGAGAGAGAGAAGGAGAGAGGGAGGGGGAGAGAGAGAGAAGGAGAGAGGGAGGGGGAGAGAGAGAGAAGGGTGAGGGAGACAAGAGACGGGTGAGGGAGACAAGAGACGGGTGAGGGAGACAAGAGACGGGTGAGGGAGACAAGAGACGGGTGAGGGAGATGACACAAGAGAGTGTGGGAGACGAGAAGTGAGGGAGATGACACAAGAGAGTGTGGGAGACGAGAAGTGAGGGAGATGACACGAGGTGAGCGAGGGAGATTTGAGACAAGAGTGATGGAGACGAAAGAGTGAGGGTGACGAGATGAGAGGGTAAGGGAGATGAGATACAGGAAAGTGAGCAAGATGAGAGACATGAAAGTGAGGGAGACGAGAGAGAGAGAGAGAGACGGATAAAACAAAATTAAAAGACATAAACATCGGGAGAAACAGGAACAAGCATTAAATACTTAAGATTCCTGCTGCAACACACTCACAGACTAATACAACCTTAAACAAATACCATAACAAGGCCCAAATTCTCATTGGTTAAGGAAGCTCCCTAAAACCTCTTCCAAAGCAATTCATTTTGCTTATTATATATTACTGTCCTCTTCGCATTAATTAAATCATTCCAATATAATCGTACTTGACATAAGTAACGTGCAAAGCGATGTTCGCCACCTATATCTGAAAATAAATCAGCATAGAAGAGGTGTTAAGGAGCTCCTTCCCTGACAAGAATAATAATCCAAGTTAGCAATACAGCAAGAAACAAAGGAAAACATACAATACAAATGTTTTAATGGAACTTTCCTAATAACAGAATACAAAATACAAAACACTGTATAAGAAGACCCTCTTGAGTGGTTTACCTTGTGAGAATTTTGAGAATGAAAGATTATGAACTTTAGCTATTAATTTACTAATAGATGAGATGACTAGCTGACTCTGACCCAAATGACTGAACAAATTCAAACCCTATAGTCTGTCCATCCTAACTTGGGTTAAAACTGAAATCTCTGCATCTTGAATGCTGAACTGTTACAAGATATTAACAGTGGAATATGCTGGTCACAAAGAAGTTTAATAGAAAGGATGCAGAGCCACAGTACTGTCTTATTCTACCACCGAGATACAGGAAATATAGCTGCAAAAGGACTAAAATATGCTAAGTTAAGCTGGAACCAACAGAATGACACAAAGATGAAGTAGCAGGCAATACAATGTGCAGTAATGAATGGTTTTAATCTCTGTAACAACTGTAAAGGGTAAAGCATTAACTTTGAATTAAAGTGTACGCACAATATGTAAGTTTGTATATTCATATTTTAAGCTCGTAATTCAAATTTTTAAGCCCCTATGTTCAGATTCTTTGCTCCAATACAGTATTCAGATTCTGTGATACCACTAAACACACAAATTCAACCCCTTGAATATAGTGATGTCTTACTGAAATTTATTCCTGCTGCCCCCATGTAATTTTATGCAACATTATAAAAGGGTCTCTCCTGTTGAACAGGTTAATGAGGGCTGTATGTTTGAAAAGCCTCTCCCACCATTTGTTTATTTTTGAAGGCTCCAACATGCTTGCATGCATCGGCCCTGGTCACCCAATGGCAGATCTTCACACTGCTCGATCTCTGGCAGCCTCCCTGTTCAGTCCCTTATCCCTAAAGTCACATTCAATGACCTTGTCCCAGGTCTTTTTCAGTCTACCTCTTGCATCCCTACCCCTAACATTAACACTTCTCACTTTCTGCACCCAATTATCAAACTCTATCCTCTCCACATGCCCAAACCATCTCCATTTACCTCTCCTCATCACAACACCAATACACTCAAGTCCCCTCCTACCCCTCAACTCTTCCATCGTAAACCTAGCCCCTCCATGCCTCACACCCAGGGATGCACTGCACATCCACCTAATCATTGTAATTTCTGTACATGTTTAAAAAAAAATCACTGAAAGGTTGCAAGAATGATGGTGAAGGCTCTATGTAACCCCCTCTAGTTCAAAAAATCTCTCCTATGCTGAAGAAAATAATTTAAAGATAGTAAGAATGGTTACTGAAGGCTGTCATTAACCTGCACATTTCAGTCTTTCCAAGCAACTATTAATCACTTTCTTTCCTGCTGAACAGATTACTTCAGGCTATGTAACCTCTCCAGTTTCTAGAGCCTCTCTCGTGCTTAATAACATCGTCTGAAGGAAGCAATGCAAAAAACAAGATATAAGGACATCTATGGAGCAGTCCGAGCTGTGTACTCCAGTGACGTACCTTCTTATTTTCATCACTGCTGCCACCAGACCATTACATTCAACTCTGGACATACCTAGCAGCGAAGGGGTTAATGAAGGCTGTATATAACCTCTTCACATCAGTCTTTGGAATGCTGTATATTATTTCAAGGAAGAATGAGTAAAATGTTAAGTACATAACTGGAGTGAGGTGGATAAAACTGCAATACAATAATCTATCAGTCTTCGTACTGAACACCTTGTATCCAATACCAATATTTTATTCTACGTCATTTTCCTTCAGCTTGTGAGAATACGTGACCATCAGGAGTTGGAGCCCTAATCAACTCCTTTACTACATGGGTCCTTTTCCTAAGGTAATTAAACTAGTTTAATGGCACAGTTGCCAGATAAAAACTTGCTAATGGGGACTCCTAAGGTGGTTATAACTGCCTACAGTTGTTTTCCCAGCCAGACACATCTCCAACCCCTTCATATGAGTTGATGTTAACTGTGGCCAGACTGGAGAGGTGATAATTGTAGTCCATCCATCCATCATTCAAACAGTAGTAACCAAGGGAAAAAAAAAGGAAGTGTTCCCCCAAGCTAGACCTTATTAGATCATATAGCCCTGCCAGCTGACAGGAAGGTGCTACCCCTCCCAGCATGGCAACTACTAGGCATGGCTCGAACTCATGACCTCCAGTCCCAAATCTGATGCCTACCACTCAGCCACCGTGTCCCCCCCAGAGTATCTAAAGAGATATCAGCTGATAACAGACTGGCTATAGGGGATACCTAAAGTGATAAAACCTGCCTACAGAGCATTTATTCTTCCCTAACACAGACTCCTACCTTCTTTCAGCTCAGCTGATGGTCTAGTCAGACTGAAGGGTCAACAGGACTGGTAATCAAGAAGACTTATGCCAACCTCACAGACACAACTAATATATTCCAGTAACCAGTACATAATTGGAATTCAAGCTGTGGGAGTGACCCAGTTCCCTCAGATGAAAAACTGGCTGTTAGGGTCTTCCTAACATGATTAAAACTTCCTACACAGCATTTTTTTACCCGACATAAATCCCTAATAGCTTAACTGATGTTCATATAAGCAGAAATCTGCCTAATAACCATGGATATCTAACCCCTTTTGGCCTAGCTGATGCCAAAATATAGCCAGACATCTGACTACTAACAAGAAGGCTCATTCCTATCTCATAAAGTCTCGCTGCATTTCATGTAACAAAGACTTCGCTGTGTGGCCAATTTCAAAGGGCATAACAAGATACTGATAGGTCTCCCACTATCGTGCTTCCTCTGACTGCTTTTACAGCTTCCGAGGACTTGAATGGTGTCTGCGGCCCATTTCACCGAGCATGCTGTTGATAACTCACATTTTATGAACTTTCTTACCCTGTTCCTGGATCTTACCTCACTTAAGTCTTCAGGTGGAAACTGGGCTTTTATAATGGCTGCACACTAATAAGAATGAACTTTTGTGTTAGGTGGCTTGTGGAACAGACAAGATGGCTAGAATGATGTGATTATCTGTGACCTATTTCACTGCTGATGCTGTTGATATTGTTAGACCTGAGATTCCTGAACCCTTTCTGTTAACCTGAAGGCCAAGTGTAATCAGAGTGGAGGGTTGAATAAACTAGTAACCAAGGAGACTCATTCCTAACTCACTACAGCTCACTGTACTTCATAGCCCACTTCCCTCTGATGAAAAACTATATATTACACACGTATCTGTGTTGGCAAATTCACTGACCATGTTATACTGCTGATAGTTTTATATATTTTTATTTTCATTTTTTTTCTTACTGTGTTTCAGAATCTTACCTCACCCTTCTTTGTATGCTGGAACTAGGTTCAGGATGGTGCTGGAGAAGGCGGCCTTCACAAGGTGGTGCTGATATAATCCAGGCAGTACAAAATTTTTATGTTCATCTCCCTCCATGTCCCCCAAAAGGTAAATGGTGGCTTACTGGAAGGGGATAACTTCAGCCTGCAGTCCACCAGGTTCACAAAAATTTATCTGGGGCTACAACTGACATCATCTGGGTCTGGATGATGATGATGATAGTGATAGGTCTTTATATACAGGGGGGTCCTGTTATAAGAGTGGGACTTGTCAATGGGGGAACGCTCGAATAGTGGATACCCGAATGATGGATAAAAAAAGGGGGTGGATTGCAAAATGCGTATAGCAGAGTGCATAACTTATGGCAAGAAAATAAGGTTAACATCAATGAATTCTGGTCTAAACTGCACATTCTCGTATCATCAGTTTCTTGAATAGCAGATGTTCGCATAATGAGACCCGCCTGTATTTTCTTCCTTTTTTCTCTCTAAAAATTCCACACAATCTCTTTATTGAACTTTCACACTCCATGCATTCAGAGAGAGAGAAAAAAAATTTCTATAAAGGCTAACACCTCATGAGATGTCTAAGATTTATAACCCTTAACTCCTTCACCCTCGGAGCCAGAAGACTGAACCAAACACAGGTAAGCTTTGAGGTAAACGAGCTTACGGTTTATTGGTGTATGTAACTATGTTCCATTCCCTTCAACCTGGTGTAAAACTGCCACCTCTATTTTGAATTCTGAACCATTAGGGCCAAATCAACTACATGTAAACTCTGAGGTAAACTAGGCTGAGTTTTATGGATATCAACAACAAAAAACTATGGTTACTTTATGTACTTTTAAAACAATGGAGGCTTTATGCAGGGGTTCTGTGGTAAACTTTGAGGTGCTGGGGCTCCATGAAAAAAAGATGGACCATAAATATTTCAATCTACCATTATGAAATTATGCTACGCCTCCAGATTTGAAAATACTGTAATAATAAACTCCCAGTACCATGGAACAAAGGGCACATGACACCCAATCACATACACAATAGCATTAAGAAAAGGCAATATAAAAGGACAAGCAGGAAAAAGAAACAGTACATAAAACACAGTACTAAAAGACCCCCAAATTAAGCATGTGAATTCCAGTCATAAGGCCTAATACCTGCCTCAAGAGAGCAATCACACTTATAAAAATTAATGCATTTAATTGTGAAAGGCTTGGGTGGATATTCTCCAGTGTCCTCAGGGAATGAGTTATGGCGTCTATGATTTATTTAACCTCTTCAGTATGATGACGCCCTCATACTGATGGGTTAAGTCTCAAAGCCAGTGGTTGGTGGATCCGATCTTCTGACTCCGAGGGCCATAATGTTGCCTGCTTATTATACACATTTAATCTACTTATATCCTTCAGCATACTACTTGATTTAACTGATGAGATTTAACATTTAACCAGCTCAATATAATCTCAGTTTAATCTAACCTAACTTACTGTACTTTAAAATATGAGGCACAAGGAGTTAAGGGTTATAAATCTAAAAGTGGCTTCACAAACATACTTCGGGTCAATTTCTTCTCGTAACACAGAAATACTGGGGCAGCCTTCTGCTTCTCGTCTCCTTGTCCTGCAGGCCTGTAAAAAAAGACACTGCAGCTACGGCAAGAAACTGATCCTAAATATGTCTGTGAATCTAAATATAAAACTATGCAATATCAGGCAACTTATTTCTTACATTTAGTCACTCAGTCCTCTTTATAAGTCAGGGAGGCAGGACAACATAGTACAACTCTATACACATAACCAATGGATGCTGTCCAAATTATTGCAACTTCTTATATATAACCAGGAGATGCTTTCCAAATATTACAATTTTTATTATGTAACTCAGAGCTGTGTTCCAAATTACCAAAACCTTTCCTTCAGCAGATAGGGATGTATTTCAATATCTTACAACTTTTTACAAACAACTGGCTATATAAAGTTGGAGAAACAGGCCAATTGGCTTTAAAGGTACCAATGAAACTTTATTTAGCAATTTCTCTAACACACTATGGACTTACTACCATGACACTTTATTTGGCAATTTCTCTACCTTACTTAGGACTTTACTATCATGTCTAAAATGACTCAGTGTGGTGTGAAGTTATTATTTTCACAGTTGTTTCAGTATCCTTATGCAAATGATACAAAACACGCTTCACATGACTTGTCTATGATCCTGCATGCATTTTTTTTTTTTCTCCTCACTAACTGGTCAGGATGCATTTTTCTCCCTTTTTCTTTTCCTTTTTTCCCACCCCTCAGTAATTAATCAAGAAGCCTGTCTCCCTTCTTGCTTTACCAATTTTCCTGAACACATCCCAGACCTATAAAGAGGACTTATGGCCATATTATTAAAACTGAGAGTGCCGGTGTGTGTGGGCCATTTCATCCGATAATTTCTGAAGCATGTCAAAATGACAGAACATATCCGACTTCCTCACACTGTGGCTGACTGGCCTCTGTAATATAGTATGCAGGCTAACTCTAACAATTACAGATGTAAAAAAAAAATATGACAGCCATAGAACTTGCCTGAATTTCCTGTATCATTGCTAACAACTCTGCAATGTGGGGTGATGGCTGACCACATTTAAAATTCACAGATCCACAAATGCCCATCACAAATTATGGACTGGCTTTGGCTTTTGCACTCTCAGTTTTAATAATACAGCTCTGTCTAAACATTCCTTAAATATTAGTTAAACGTTAAAAAACATCTCACAAGGTGTACTGTTGTTTGGTACAACCACATCCAGGTACATTCTTCCCTCCCCCCCCTAACCCCTCACTGGGTATTTGGCTCCCAGTAAATTCTTCTTTATTCAGGAGAAAACGTATATAAGGTTAAAAATAAATCAGTAACTGTTATATATCACTGGTTGAACTTTGTACTGCCTTCTGGGTAACTTCTGAGGATTAAATTGAATACAAAGATGATGAACAATACTGGGTTTTACAACAGATTCTCAGTCTCTTAATGCAATGGTGGTAATTTAGTTTTGTTGTTGCTTCTTGATTTATTCCAGAGGAGTTGTACCAGGAATAATCTTAGTTCTGTTACAGCAATGGAATATTTTATATACTTTTGTACCGGTTATTTCCCGATAATTTTATGCCAGAAGACTTGCACGCGGTTAAAAATTATGCTGGTTCTTTGACATCAATAGTACAAGTGTTTACTCTATGATTATTTTGGTGAAAGATTGGAAGAGGATTAAAGAAGGATTAAAAATTGTCCAGTTATTTGACATCAAGAGTACAAGTTGTTTACCTTGTTCTGGTTATTTACTCATCGTTCTATTCAATGCACAAGCTGTAGGTAATCAATGTGTAAACAAAAATACTGATTCATATATGACAAGGGTTTGGTTTAGATCTGCATTACTATGATCAATGCAATGATTTTATTCAAGGAGAAAAGTTATCTTAATTCTTGTACATGAATTAACTTGTGTATTTTATTCTACTGAACTCCTTATGGCTATATTCAAGGAGAAAAATTTAACCTCATATTCTCTTTAACTCCTTATTATTTTCATTTCAGGAGAAAATGTATATTAATCTCAATTTTTCTGTATCAATCATTAACTCCTGATATTACTGAAGGAGCAAAGTAATATGTTAATGTTGAAGGCTGAACCAATACACAGTGATGGGTTAAGGGAAGAATAATGACCTGGATGCAGTACAACCCACTGATTACTATTTATACCCCATCATTCATTTCTCTCTCTCTCTCATACAGACATTCAGGAAACTACATTCTTATTCCAATGAAGTAAAAATAATAAAAGACCTACACATCATTATCATTATCATCATCATCACCATCACCATCCCCATCCCAATTTTCAGCAACAAGATAAGGTGAGGCAGGATCCACACGCAATACATAAGAAAAAACGATATTGTTATAACTATCAACAGTACCGCATTGAGAGTGGTGAAGTGAGGGGCTTGGATGTGTATGTATGTATGTCTGCCGAGATTTACTTAGCTGCATCTACAGTGCATGTTTTGTGGCCTGATGAAGATCCCTAACCCCTTTCAGCTCAGTCGATGGCAAGTGTTGTTACAGCCCAGATTATGACTATTGTGTAAATGTGGCTGAGTTCCCCCCTGGGAGTGCTGTGCAAGGCTAATATATCCATCCCACCCCAGTGAACAGATTTTAGTTATGTATAAGAGATATGTATGTGTGGTAGTCTCATCCTGGACTGACTACTGTGTAAATGTGGCTGAGTTCCCCGCCTGGGAGTGTTGTGCATGGCCACGTACCAGGATTTTGTGGCCACACCACTCCCATGGTAGTACCTCCCAGGGACGATGGTTACCACCCATCTACTACCTAATATCAACAGCATGACCAGTGGAAAGAGGAATATCAGGTCTACCTTACAATACAAAATTCTCTGAACTCAAGCCTAACTTAACACATATAAACTACATTCTTTAACTTAAACCTAACTTAACAAGACACACAAATTATCAACAATATGCTCAGTGGAATATGACATACATTCAGGCATCCATTATCCTACCTCCACCTTACAATGCAAAAACCTATAACTCAAACCAAGCTTAACAACACACCCAACTATCAACAACATGCCCAGTGTAATAGGACATATCGGTACAATTATTTAAACCCACAAATCCCCCCTTCACCTCACAACTAATAAACATAACACAAACTTATCAAACCTCGATTACTGTACACTGACAAGAAATGTAATCACGCTGCCCTTTCTCCATCAAACACTGTACATTATTATAACAGTTAACTCAATCACTACACTGGCATTTCCTCCACAATTCCTATTATCTTCAGTCAGCTGTATCCACCTCAGATTTTGGCAATGTTAAAGGTTTGATACGGCTTGTCATTATCTCCTTCACCACTACAATGTTATCCTAAGCTGGGTATTATTAGTTTAGCACTGTTGAGAATTTATATAGAAAAAGAGTGGATTATATTAAGCCTTCATTAACCCATCCCCACTACAAGAAGAGAGAGAGAGAGAGAGAGAGAGAGAGAGAGAGAGAGAGAGAGAGAGAGAGAGAGAGAGAGAGAGAGAGAGAGAGAGAGAGAAATAAACAATACATCCTTCATTAACCCTTACACACTATGTTCTTCTGCTAAACTGAGTAAAATAATCTGTTTGCAGAAAGAATAAAAAAATAAATAAATACTATTAAAAGGTAACTTTACAAGATAATACACCTTATGGGCAGAGTTTCAGGGTTGCAGAGTTGTAAGGTGGCTTTGGGGATCCCCTAACACCTCATCCTTAGCAAAAAAAAAAAAAAAAAAAACCCTAATCATCCTCTAGCATGTTAATGATGAATACCATGCTGATATTAAAATCCTATAAATAAAATGTGAGAATAATAAGATGTACTAGTATATGAGGGAGGGAGGTGTGAGTCGGGGGTAGGGCAGACAAATGGTGGGTGACAGAGTGACTTGGAGGCATTTTGTCTGCAGCTACCCTTTGTGGGATTCGGGTGTCGGGCTATAGGTAAATTGATAGATAGACTAGTACAGTAATATGGAAAATAAAGTGCTGAGGAGTCTTGTATAGAACCTACTTAAGCCTAAAGCGAGTATTGTGCAGTTAAATACAAAAGTTCATTTACTGATGCTTCAGTATGGCATGGTGGACAAAGGTGAATATTATTACCTACAAAATGATAAAGGTGTAATGCTTAAACCTTAAACTGAAAAGTGGAATATGGTACAAACCTTTAATTATTGAATGTCACTTATCAAATGCCCATGATTAGTATGATTGACCTGCATCCCAAATTACACAATGCTGTCAGCAACCATACAGAGAAGACTAATACATTCTATCATCATTAAGTACTTTGAATCATAAAAAATTTGTGGTCTGCATCCCACTCTACAATCTTACGTTTTAGCATAACAACCCATAAAATGCATCCCAGTCCACTACACCACATTAAGCGCTTATATATCCAGCCATGATACACAGCCAGCACAGTTTGTCATGGCTGGACTTAGGCTTTGATATGGTGTACTGGAGAAAGGTGTATATTATCTGCTACAAATGAATAATAATAATATGCATCCCAATTCACTACATCACATTCATATCTATAAATCCAGCCATGAAACACAGGCAGCAAAGTTTGTCATGGATGGACTTATGCTGTAACATGGTGTAGTGGACAAAGGTGTATATTATCACACACGCATCAATGCTATACTCTTTTTACTATAATTTGGACTATATCTGCAATCTCTCCAACTTTAACACCAAGTTGTTCTTTTCTGCCACTGAGCTACGATAAATTTCTCAAGGACAAAACTCTGGTCCTAAAGTAAATGAGGTATAAGAACGCTCAGTCTACCACATCACACTGAACATCTATCAACCCAGCCATAACACTGAAGCAGGAGAGGTGATGTACTTTAGTATTAACTGCACATTACATTAAATATTACCATAAAATGTATTTCTCACTGTACACTAAACTGTTCATTACACAAAATATTACATTAAGATGCATTTCTCACCCAACATTTCATAAGCCTTGTACATGTGTACACACACTGGGTGAGACAAGTCACTTCCCCAAAAATATACAGTAGTGGTGTTAGCGCAATCAATTAGTTGGCTGCCACTAAATGCCAACCAGCCAATACACTTATACTCTGAATATTCACACCACAATATTCACCATAGCCTAACACAACAGCATAAACTTAACAATACACTGTACAACTGCAGACATAATTACTGATACACATCATCATAATTATTAATATTTTACAGGACAGTGAACAAAGGCTCTGAAAACCCAGCAATGTGATCTTTGCAGCCTAACAAATACCATCACCACCACCTAACCTACACTATCAGAATAAAAAAAACTGTTGTACAGCATCAAAAAAGTATCCATGCATAATGAGTCAATCAGAGGGAATGAACTGAACTGAATACAGTGAAAAATAGCTTTAAGTAAGGGTTATGTTCAGCAGAAATACTATCAGCGCCTTGCCACAGTGAGGTGCAGGGAATAATGTGGAGGTCAATGGATGCAACATTTGCATCTCTCCACCCACTTAACAGTGGCACCATAACAAGCTCCACATCATCCCATTATTCGGTTATATGGTTACCACCCAGCGCTGTAAATGATTTCCCAGGTCACAGGAAACCATCTGGCTTGTCACTTAGTGTAGAGCCACCTGAAGAGTAATAAGAAGTGACAGCGAGGCTGGGAGAAATAGGAAGAGAGGAGGGCACAGGCAAAAACGTAATGATAAAGGTGAAGGAAGAAATAGGCAGTACTACATCAAGTGAGTGGATGATGGTCGCCACCACCTACCACAATAGAAGGATGTGATTTTAATTATATATAAATATGTTTGTGAACTGTTTCATTTCTAACCCTTCATTACACATCCTGACCACTTAGTAATGATTAATCACATTACAAGTGGAAATTGTTCCCATGATAGTAAACAGCTTTACAGCAACAACCATTTTACCTGACAGCATGTTAAATATGAATCCCTATGATGAAATCCTAAAGCCACAGAAACAGGAAATATTAAATGCAATGAATCAGAAACAGCAAAAGAGGATGAAGAAACGATAAGGTAAAAAATTATAAAAAAGGAAAAAAGAAAACAAGGGTACAACAGTCAAGACAGTCTCGTGCTTTCCAACTTTTTACTGATTTTCTTGGCTAAGAATCCTGTATGAATCAGGGAATTTCCTAACACCACCTTTTTGGCAACTTATCCTGCCTCTTTCACCCTAATATCCTCATATATGTGACAGAAGCAAATTAGGTTGATATTAAAAGGACAGTAAATAACCTGGTGATGGAGGGATGCCTTCATGTGGTGGCACTGATATGATGGGGGAGCTAGTTCCACTGCCTGGATACACAAATGTTCTATACTTCCCTATCCCCTGGAATGAGGATGGTGGACTGCAAGAGGAGGACATCACCAGCCTGCAGTCTACTGGGTTCACATTATAGATGAACCTGGGGCTACTACTACCACTAAATGGATTCTATCAATAAATATATACTTTGGCCAATATATATACAGTATACTATGGTACCCTTTAACTGCTTCTTCGGTGTACAAAATTATTGTTACTGTGAGATTAATCTACTTGTCTGTCTATTCATCCACCTGCTTCTTTTCCATCCATATCCATTACTCTCACTAACCACTGCATGTCTGAAATTTTTTACTGTATCAATTTACCTACCTACCTACATATCTACCTCCACACCTTATATCCTGGAGTGGGTGGCCTTGAACAAACTGCCTGTCAACCTGTCCTATGCCATCAGGCTGCCTTCACTCCAACTCACACCACTTTCATGCACATACCTCTCCACCCCATCCCTGTATTTCCCCCTCCCACTTGTCCCCCCACCTCAATCACTTATTTTCCTAGTTTGTCTCTTATTCTCCTAAAAATCTATCATCATTATTACCACCAAGACCTCTTTTTTCCACAGATAGCTTGAGGTAGGGTCCAGAGAGAATGAAAAAACGTGACAAGGACAAACTAACCAAAAGTCTGGCTAAATAAATGGAATAAATGAGCCACACTGTCATTCATTCACCATTCAAGCCCCTAGAATCCTAACTCCTCCTAAAAACACCCTATACACTTGCTACCACCTGAGTGATGCCTTCATGTGGTGGCCCACAAAGGACCATGGTGGACTGTATTAGATGACCAGCTTCAGTCTGCACTACACCAAGTTTACATCCATATAAACTTACAAGAAAGCTATGTCTGTATACCTTCTTGGTCATATCATCACCGTCATCATCCAATAAAAATAAAATAAAAAATATAGTAGTTTTTATCACTGTATATCTATAACCAGGTGTCAAAGGGTGAGAACAGGGATATAACTGCTGAAATAGTTCAGTATGGTGTTGTGGATGCTGTATGTCAAAGCAACAAGCAGGGATTAAATGTGTAGCTACTGTGCAGTGCAGTGCCGTTAGTCTAAACCCATCTCTGCTTCATTCACTTTAACTTGGCAAACACTTTCATCCCTTCATCCACTTTATCTGGTGTTATTTTCATTCTTTCCTTTACTTTAACTTGGTGGAGCTTTTTGTCTTTTGTGGCCAGTTTACTGTAGTCACTGGCAGAATAACAATAGGCTGCCAAGGCTCTGCATACTCACCACAGCACTTCTTCATGACTAGCACCATATTCTATAGTGTTACTCTCATCATACAGCTAATATTCAACACAGCCAGAGAGCAACTTTATGCCTAGTTAAAGTGAACAGAGTAAAGCAGTGTGTCTACAATACCTACAAATATCAACAGTACTATACATTACCTGTTCTCATGACGATGGACTGGGAAGCCTTCACATGGTGGCACCGATACAAGTTACATAAATGTCCCTGAACTACCTCTGTTCATCAAATGGAGGCTGGTGGACTGTAGGAAAGCAGTAACTTCAGCCTGCAGTCTGTGTTCAGTTTCAGATCAGCGTTGGGGCCACTATAACAACACAAACAACCTCTTCTCACCCTTTGACTATATTAATTCTAGTTTTCTATTTATTTAGATACTCATTTGTGTGTGGCCTGGCAGGTAAAGAGCCACAACAGCTAGTAACTTCACAACAGTTGAATGATGACAGGAAAAAAGGAAATCCAAGAAGGGTAATAAGATCTGTAGCCAACACTGTCTCAGGTTGGACTTTGTGTACTTGTGGCTGAAAGACTACTATGAATGAAAATTATGTGGCTGGAGTGCATTCACTCTTAACTGACAACAATCCCTAATCTTAACCCCTTTTAGCCTCCACATGAACACACACACTTACATACACTGGCAAACTTACATACATTCACATACATATCAACATCAACACTACAATATTCAACTTTCTCATTTGTCTGTCTGTCTCTCTACATAACTCCACATCCTCCACCAACAAAGCCTCACCAAACCTAGCCAGCCCTTTAGAGAATTAGCCTGAAATAATCAAACATAATCCAACCTAACCTACCAAGCAGATTAAAAAAAAAATGAACTACAATGCTCCACATAACTCTACATCCTTCCTTAACTAAACCAAATCTAATCTAGCTAGAACTTTAAAGAACCTATGATAACCCAGCTCAACCTGAAAAAAAAAAAAAATGCAATGTCCCATACAATTCCACATGCTTCCCTAACTAAATCTAACCCAACCTTGTTAGATCTCTAAAAAAATTAACCCACAATAGCCTTACAGAATCCAATCCAACAATAAATACAACCATCCATCTATCCATCATCCAATCATATGTTGCCCCATGATGAGCATAGGAGCCCAGGGCTAGGCAAGTTGGTCATGACATTTTAGATGAGAGTAAATAATAAACATATAAATAACCTAACCAAACTATACTTAATCACACAGCTCCCACCAGTTCCAGACAAAATAGAGTATACTGTAATCTGGCCTTGCAATTACCTTGTATATATAACATTTACTGTATACCAATTACATTATGTCAAACTGAAATAAACACTGTATTCCTGGCACCAGTTATAAAAGATAATACAGCATTAAGTTGAAAGGATACATAACAAACAATGCAAAGGGCAATGACTAGACAAGAAAAAGGGAGAAATGAATTAAAACAACAAGGGCAAAACACCACCGGCATCAAGACAAGCTAACAGGAATGAATAATGGGTTCCTAGCATCTGGGGAAAAGAATAGCAATAAATGCATCACAGAATAGCATTAGAAATGAGAGATGGAGGATGAGGTATTTAGAAAAGGTAAAAAACACAATTAAAACAAGGGATATGATCAAGACAAGCTAAGACACAGCCAAGAAAATTAATAAGGTGGTTGGAAATTCCGAGAAAAAAAAAGAGTAGGTGGGTGGGTTGGGATTGACTTGATGCTAAAAGAGGGGTATAACCTGGACAAAATGAAGAACTGAATGGTGTAGGGCATTATCAGATCTATTATACAGGCACTGGGCATGAGTTTCTTTTTTTATCAAGTGTAATAAACTAAAGAAAAGGCCTGGGAAGAACTTTAAGGCACAAGTGGGGGATGGCCTAGACAAAATGAAGAAGTGAATGCTATAGGAAGTCACTGGGTCCATTAAGCATGGTTGTTGTTTTTTTTATTGTGTGTATGGTTGTGAAGGTGAATAATATTTTCAATTCACAGTAAGATAAAAGAACATTAAAAAGATATAGGAAGGAGGTCCATGATTCACTTTGAAAAAAAAAAAAAAAAAAGGGGGGGGGAGGGAGGGGGACAAAAACCTGGACAACATACGAAATAAATGGTGTACAAAATAACTGTAGTCATTATGCAGGATACCTGTTTGATAAAGGGTGCAGTAGAGGACAAAAATAGCATTATACATTCACTACATTACGATATTAAAACAAACACTGAAAAATGACTTTCAAACTCCTTCATCTGTAATCTGTGGAGCTGAACACACTCCTCAGACTCTGTATTGTATAACAGTTTGATAAATGCCTAAATACAATGTGGATAAATAATAATGTCTGCAGCTGTAGGCATGAACAAAATGTTGCCAACATTCCTCTGGCAGCACTGCATTTGCCCTTCCTTATGTGTTATTTCTCCACAAATGACAGGAATTATTCTTCATTTTCACTTTCTTTTGTAGTTTGTTTCACACTGATATCACACAAAACTAATTCAATTAACACTTCCATGTCCCTCATCCTCTCCCAAATGACAGAGTAGAGGGTATCCTTCCTTTTCAGTTACTTTTGTTGCATTTCAAATTATCACAAAAATTCTTCATGTAACACTTGATGTGTGCTTCGTATTGCTATCTCATAAAAACAGATCATGTAACATGGTTTATAACAGAATACTCTTCCTTTTAATTCTCTTCTGAGATGTGCCTCATGTTACTATCACATAAGAATAATTCAAGCAACAAATTCCACTGCTACAGCCAACAGAGAAATGTCAGCAAACTTTTGTTCATGACTGTACATTACTAAAACAGCTTTTACAATGTTCATCATCAACTATAAACCATGACTCATACTAAAGGAAAACCTACCCTTACAGCTGCCATATCATCATCATCATAACTAAACCTAATGAAATGGAACATAAACTGCAGCTACACTGCAATATGAAAAATTCCATACACACCAGTAAAAATAAATGTAAAAAATCTCAGTATAACAAATATACATCAAGGCCCATAAATAGTGCTTGACAAAGACTTGTTTAATGTTGCTTTTTAAGTTGTGGGGATGACTCAGTCTGCTGATGTGGGCATATGTGGCAGTAGGGGAAAAAATGAATAAACGATACAAGTTATGCGTTGGTAATA
>JAGKTI010007596.1:24851-35365 GCA_018397915.1 Birgus latro
CTAAGCCGTCCCCACAACACTTGAAGAAGCACCTGGCAGAGTGGAAGAGGAGTTGAGAGAGCCAGAGAGAGAGAGAGAGAGAAACTAACCCAGGGAGAGTAAGAGAAAGAGAGAGAGAGAGAAACTAACCCACGGAAAGAGACAGAGGGAGAGAAACTAACCCACGGAAAGAGAAAGAGAGAGAAAGAAAGACAGACAGACAGAGGCAGCACTACATCAAGTGAGTGGATGATGGACCACCGCACCTACCATCACCAGAGGCATAAAAATAATTCTACAGTAGTCCTCATTAAACACACTTTCACTTGACACATTTTTCACTATACAGCCACTAATCACTGTAGGAGAACTTTTCACTTAACATGCCACTATTCACCATGAAGCACTGCAGTGAAGGATCAGGATGAATAAAACTTCCACTTGCACAGATTGCACTATAACACTTTGCTTTGTTTAAAGGCTTTAACACTCTTGCATGTGTCGGCCTTAATCACCCAGCCTAATGGTGGCGCTCCATGTTGCTTCATCTCTATTTCACTCGGAAACTTTTGGAGGGTTGAGACAGACCACAGGGCCTCCCGCAAATCCCCGAGCCCAGACAGGGGAACACCGACAGAGCCCAAGCCCGGGCCTGCCCTTAATTCCGCCACCAGATAGCAGGGCAACTTTTTCTGGCCACAGACCCTTAATATCCCCAACCCCTATGTTGTAATAGGGCATGATATGTAGCGTGTAAAGTTCATGTAGTATACCGTACTGCCAACAGAGAATGTACATGCTGGTCTACTCTCCATGTTAGGGACACTAAAATGTCAGCAAGGGGATGGTCAGGAGTTAGACCTATGGGCTAATGAAACAGGAGCTCCAGTTCTCCTTATCACCAGCTTACCCCTCCTCCTCCTCAGAAGTAACGCCCAGATCGGCTGGAGCTACAGCCTACCAGTGCTCCCTAACAGATTTCAGTATATCACCAATCCCTTACTCTGCCAGACACTTAATGGACACTGATACACTGCCATGGCTTCTTGATGGAACACAACCCACACTTAACACAGTACTTTTAGGAGCAAATCTACATTGTTAAGTGAGGAACTGCTATAATACTAATCTTGTCTTTGGTTTAATACTGACACCAGATTTTCACCAGTGCTCATAAAATATATGTTTTCCTTATTGTTATTTAATTTGCATCTGGGTCTGGCTGGGAGAAGGTAAAAACCCCAGCCTGGACTACCACTGACAGGAGATAGCCCAATATCTCACCCACTGGCAGCACATTCCTCCTGCTCAGCAACATTTTGACGGGGCACAAACCTGGGTCCTGTGGTTTGTGAGACAGCAATATACGAACTCAACCAGCAGGCCAGTGATGCATTCAGCAATTTCCACACCTGCCCAACCTCCAGCCTGGGATCCATCTGCTACAGCAGCTACTTCAATGTGTCATCTCATTCAATCTGTGAAAGAAAATCATCATTACAACCACCATCATCATCATCACCACTACCACTACCACCACCACCACCAACACAACCTATGTGTATGAATGATAAGATACATAATTATACAGCAATCCCTGTTCATCTGATGCTGCATTACTCAACACACAATATTATCCGATAAAGCAAAAATTCTGGATGAACGAAAGCGGTCCCATTTTTTATTCCAGTAACCAACACTGCGCACAGAAATTTAATTGTTCAAACCACCCGCTGCACCCGGCAACTGTCCTGTGCCACTAACAATGACTGTCAAAACAAAGGTTGCTGCCTGCTCCACATCAGTCACAGAACACAAGCTGTCTGGTGTTGGTGCCTGTTAAGTTCATCAAGGAGTTCAAGGCCTTTCTTGCCATACCAGAGCTCTTGAAGGGCTTATGTTGCTTGCCTTTATGCTGTGTGGATGCCTGTAGCTCTTTTTGTGGGGGAAAAAAAAATGCTTATATAAATATGCAAGCAGTTGGCACCAGGCTGCTTCCATTGTGTCACGTAACTTACACAGCCAGTTGCATGCTACTGGCTCTACTCATATTCATCTACACATACCACTCTCAGTAACAAAATATTCTTAGTGCCTGTTGCTGATCCTGTGGAAAATAAAACAGTGATCCCTTTGATAGTGGTTTTCATTATCACCACAAGTGAAAATCAACACTCAAGTCGTTATTGCCAAGACTCCTGTTACAAATATTATTATACATTTCATATTTCATTTTCCCGGGAACATCTGTCAAACATGAGAAGTAAATGATTGGTTTTGGTACTTTGTTTAGTTTCCAGTCCCCCCCCCAAAAAAAAAGAAAAAAGACCAACCTCAATACACGGAGTCCTGAAGAAGCATGGCATCACTGTTCTGTGTGCAATTGGACTATTTTACTCATTTTAGAAAATGTTCCAAATAAATTATGGTGTTCCTGTGAAAACCATCTAAAAAATGCAAAATTTACTTTAAAAAATGTCATTGTCTACCTGCTTTGCATCTCTACTGAGTCTGGGGCCACAACAACAAGGGTGTGTATTTCTAGATCTTATTAATACATTAGCTTCTATTATGAGACATGAAAAGGGATGCCTGATAATAACATCCCTTATCTCTCTCTCTATCTCCCTGGTGATCTGCAGGAAAATGCAGTTTCATGCTGAAGTCCACCAGATTCAACAACAAGGGTTAGCATGATTTTGATACCTTTATAATGATTATGGTTGACCTGTATCCTTCAGCAATCTGCAGAACTCAGAAGATAACGTCCAAATGAGGAGCCAGTTTCAGGCCTTGCTTTCACCCATCCCATGTTCAAAAACCTCTTTCTTCCACCTCCTCCTGGGGACAGATTACAACCATTATACAGTACTCCTCTCACTTTTCATTGGCCTATTTCCTGACAATTTCATCACTTTTCCTCAGCCCATTATCTGACAATTTTATCAATATTCCTTGGCCTATCCCCTGACAATTTTATCATTTTCCTCTGCCTGTCATCTGACTTCTCACTTCCTCTGCCTATCTTCAGAAAATTTCAGACATTTTGGAGTTAAACACAAAGAAGTGTCCAATACTGTACATCTGGGTGATTTTTTCCATTTACACTGGATGGTATCGGTTATGTATGACTGTCTGGAGGTCCTTAAAGTGTTTTGAGAGCCGATATCTGGTCTAATGGCATACAGTTGGGCAAAGGTTTACTGTATTTTATTACATAATTACAGCCAATTAACAGACACTGGAATTAATATACAGTCATGCACCACTTAACGTCCACGATATGTTCTGAAAAACAGGACGTTCAGTAACCAACGTAACTTATGCACTTAATACTGTAGCTATATTGTAGTATATAAACAGGTACCTGTTTACAGTATACCTGTATACTGTACTGTATATGACTTAAGGTAAAGTGCAATATAAAACGACCAATTTTTTTTTCTTTGGCATTTTTCAAAAATTTCTTTCATATTTTTATGGGTCCTCATATGTTAAAGCGGCTGGACGTTGTGCAGTCAGACGTTATGCGGAGCATGACTGTATTCACCATTAATTTACTGCAGTTTTGTTATTCCTCTATCCACATCAGTCACAAAAGAATTTTTTACTATTTAGCATGTCAGGTGCAAGGTGAGGGTTAGTTTTCCAGCTCTTCATTCCATCCATTATCACATCAACACCAGATTGGGCTACATTAGGTCATTTTAATGTATGGTATATTTAATAAAAGGCAGAGACAGGAGCTGGAGAATCTCCCCCCACCTCCTTATTTACTAAGTACATTATGGTACAAAAGCATCTGTGACAGATGTTTGTGCTTTGAACTGCTAAGGTTCGGTAATGAGCACAACAATTTCAGTGCCTGTTAGCCTGGTTTGGTGCAATCCCAAAAATATCCAGGTGGGGGCCTGTTATATGAGAGCCCGCTACACGCTATACTGATGATACAACAAAGTCAGTAATGCAAGAAAGGTCAGTTAAGCAAACCCTACGTATTCCATAAGTTACATACTCCATTGCACGAGTTTCTTGACTTTTTTTTTTTTTCAACTGAACATACAAGAATCCACTATCCAAGCAGTGGTTCATTAACACATCAAACTCGTACGTCACCCGAATGTACGAAAACGTCTGCTCATTTGTTCTCTGAACCCAAACCATCACCCTTTCCCTAAGGGAAGTAGCTTTTCAAGGTTAGGTTTAGTGACTGTCTTCATGGTTAATATTATGGGGGGGGGGAAGGGCATTGCCCCCCAGGTAGCAACCCATGGTTTTTCTGGGGGGAAAGAAAGTGGGTTAGAATAAAATTAATCACATTTTTAAAAACCAGGAAAACCCCTGACTCATCCACAAACTCACATTTGCCTGACATTAAAAATTTACCTAAAAACAATGCCAACAAATGGTAATATAATCTGCTTAGGAGTGCATGATTTAAGTAGTAAGCATTTTAATTTCTGCATACCATATGTTATATGGAAATAATTCCAAAAATTACCGACATCTTCCAAGGGCTGCATAAGCTTGTAATGGGCTGTATGTGGACTAACTCTTAGGGTCCCAAAACTCTGCCTGGTTGAAATACAATTACCTGGGTGCAGCAGGAATGAGGCAGAGTACACGCCACGGGCACAGAGGTGGGTTTAAACAGGTTAAAAGTCCAATGTAAATAATGGATGGCCAACAGCATTCTGCAGATTTAAACTGGGTTAATGTCCAACCCCAATTGAGGAGTAAACAGGATCCAGCAAATTTAAATAGAGCTAAAGTCCAACCTAAATAGAGAGTGGCTTAAAGATGGTTCTGCAGTTATTTAAACCAGGTTGAGAGTCCAACACAGAAGGCATTTAAATGGGCTTCTGGTATTTAAACCAGCTGGTTCAACTTCATACAACACCACAATCGTCTCACTCCCTTATGTTACTCTTCACTTTCGGCCATTCTAACATCTCTCACACTTCCCCTTACCTAATCTACTCACCTTCTGATGGCCAAATCCTTTGGGTGGACAATAAACGCATGTTAAAATCACGATATTGGCTGAACATCTTTGGACGGGGAGCCATCTTTCTCACAATTGCCAAATCCACATTGGCAAACGCTGCTAAGCTAGATCTCAACTACTAGGCTACATACAAAAATCCAGAAAATCGATAGAAAAGTATTAATATTCGCATGATAACATTAAAACAGTATAGATATATCACGTATGCAACTTCATTAAATTAAAAATATACACTGAGAGGTAGTCATGTTTGGAATCATTAGTTGCCAAATCCAACTCTGCTGAACTTGTCTCAAAATCCCTACTACAGTATTGCTAAACATAAAATATCCTGCAAATTCCAGGAAAGTGCCCACAACTCTGGGATAACCGCAATACTGTAAAAATAAATCTACAAAATATATACCCCTTGCTGGATTAAAATAAAAATGCCGCTAAATAACTGGAAGCTGATGGGATGCGGGAATCTCTCTCTCTTTCTCTCTCTCCTTTATTGATTCTAAACATTCTTTTATACGTTGTTCATATTAGCTTAATTTTGACGCAGTTTGCATTAATAAAATACGAGAGAATAATCCATCCGTAATGAGGTGCAGGATTCTAGGTGTGATTGGGGGCTTCGTAGCACTTTTTCCTTAGCTATTTGTTTTGCATACTGCACCTCAATAATCTATCCATTTATCTATTGCCAGACGCCTTAATCCCGTAAGGAGTGGCCAAAAATATCACCTCCACGTTGCCCTGTTCTCTGCCATTTAGTTGCCCTCCCTCCAAATCACACACCTCTCATATGTCTCTCCACTCCATTCTTCTATCTAATCCTTGCTCTTCCCTTCCTTCTCCTCACCCCCTGCACCTAACTCACATACACTTTTCTAGTCAGTCTCTCATACCCCACTCACATACACTCTCCTAGTCAGTCTCTCATACCCCACTCACATACACTCTTCTAGTCAGTCTCTCATTCTCCATCTCTCAATCTCATCCTTGACTAGAAATAATGTAAGGTTGATCCCAAAAAGGAGAAAACGACATGGAGGAGAAAACAAAACAGTATAAAGGAGAAGTTTTGACAACGGGAAGGAGAGAAATAATGGATATAAGGAAACAGAGTGAGAGCGGAAAATGAGGATACAGAAGAGGATGGAGGATGACAAGAAAAAATATAAGGTAAGAAAGAGTGATGGAGGAGAGAATACATTAACATAAAGGAGAAATTCTGACTTAGGGAAGGAGAGAAACGACAGAGATGCAGAAGCTGAAAGGAGGGGAAAAGGAAGACAGTGAGATGGATGGAGGGGAATTACTAAAAGACTGGGTAGGACTTAAGAGGAAATGAGAAGAAAATGGACATACTCGTATATAAGAATGAAAGACATTATGACGTAAGGAAGGAGAAAAAAGACAGAGATGGAGGAAGGAGAGAAGAGAGAGATGAAGAAAGGAAGGAGAGAAGAGATGGAGGAAGGAGAGAAGAAAGAGACAGAGGAAGGGGAAAGAGAGAGATGGGGGAAGGAGAGAAAAGAGGGATGGGGGAAGAAGAGAAAAGGGGGATGGGGGAAGCAGAGAAAAGATGAAGATGAGAGAATTGTGTAAGGGAAAAGAGAGAGAGAAATTAAAGGGGAAAAAAAAAAGAGTGGTGTGGAGAGAAAGGCATGTGTGACGTAAAAATATATTGGCCCGCATGGGGGTCGAACCCACGACCTCCGCGTTATCAGCACGGCGCTCTAACCAACTGAGCTAACGGGCCGCCCGCACATCTCTTAAACACCCAGCATTGTATAATCCAATAATTCTACCCAGAGCTATTTCTACATCCAAAAAAGCGTTAACATCAATAACAATACCTAACAACAGTATAGGACTAATAAATAATGCCCAAGCATTCTTCAAAGATCTCACGTCCTCGTCCTTGAATAAAGAGACCAGATTCCATTTCGCTGTATCTCCTCCTTACTTATAAACTCGTACATGAATGATTGGCGAATATACTACAAAAATATCCCAAGACACAGTGGTTCTATTATTCGAAAATATGAAATTACAGATTATGCATAAAAAAAAAAAAATTTCGCCCCGGGTGGGGCCCGACCACCAACCTTTCGGTTAACAGCCGAACGCGCTAACCGATTGTGCCACGGAGGCTTGAAAGTCAAGAGAAAACTATCCTTTAATATGATACCTTTTTATCCTTTTACAACTATTAATTGTAATTTAAATAACGACAGTGGACCTAAGGAGCCTCCACAATTGTCTCACGATCGGGAGAACTCTATATTCCAGCCAACTTTTGATGATTTTATTGAGCCAAGTTAAAAACCGCTAGTTATTTGGATGGAAATACTAACAACCCCCCCTCATGAAGAAACAATCTAATCCCATCTAAGTTTTATTACAACAGACGAATTAGTCAGCCGAAAGTCCATGAAGGCTGGGAGTGAAAGCTAGAAGTGTTCAGTTTAAATGTAATGACTAGGAGATAGAAAGTACGGTATTTATTCGACGGTAGAAGGTAGACTGTACATACTGGGGATGGTAGAAAGTACAGTGCTGAATTACTAGGAGGTAGAAAGTACAGTACTGAATGACAAGGTAGAAAGTACAATAGTGAATGGCTGTATACGGTAGAAAGATTTTGACTACGGATCCAGAGCCTTTGAATAACCCACAGAAAAAATCTTCATTATACCTATAGCCTTTACCGTCGACAGCAAGGTTAAAAATGGACTGGGTGTAAAACTGCCAATTCACCAATGTGAGTGCTGAGCTGTGGCAGGAGATTAACACAAGAATAAAGTCCTAGTCACGAAGAAGTGCTCTGAATGGAATATGGTGCCACTGTGTTATCCTATTCTACAACTGAGCTACAGGATATAAGCTGAAAATTGACGAAACTAACAAAATGAAAGATTGTCACGTTCACTGCCATTAACTTACGTGGAGCTCTTCCATCTATATCTGCCCTTTGTTACCGTAGTTCCATTTTTTTTTTTTTTTTTGCAAGAGAATAAGAAACAAAGGCCAGACGCCCGCAAGAGCGTTCCTTCCAAGAAAAAATAAAAGCAATATACCATACCTCACTTGCTCACACACAAGAACATACCATATCCATTCATTTTCTCATTTTTGGTTCTTCACGCCTCCTAAACTCACTCAAAAGCTACAGTCAGGGGCAAAAGTTCGCCGACATATATACCATATCTTTGCCAGCTGAAGCAGTGATCGAAGATTCCTAACTACACCTTCTCCCTTGGGGATGCTGCTTTTCATGGTTTGAGAGTTTTTCAAGGTTTGGTTAAGTTTGGGTTAGTTAATGACACAGGGGGTCTGAGGGTCTTTGCCCCCTCCTCCCCCCAAGTTAGGACAAGGTTAGGTTTAGTTTGGTTATGACAGGTTAGGTTCGATTTGGGTAGGTTTTTAACGCATTTCCATCGATTTGGATTTTATTCCGTATCTGACTTCAGGCGACGTAGGCTATTTCGACTGAGTTTGCTGATTTCATTCCATATCTGACTTCAAACCTATAGGAGTAATTTGCGACGAAGTTGTCTCAATAGCGACCGAAATGTTAATGAGTTATTAATAAATAGTGGAAAACGGGTGCAAAAAAGGGGGGACAAAATCCACATTTGGAAGACCTGCGCTCGTATCAAGCTCTGATTTCAAAGCCATTTTCATTTACACATATTCCTAAGTACCTATATTCTTTCACTCTCATCATTTCCAAGTTTCTAGGTTCTTTCTTGGTTCACTGTAGCATCTGTGATCACAACCTGGCTCTTCTCGTTGCTAAATTTAACATCTATTCCTTCACCGTACCTCGCCATATCGTCTAACATCAACAGAATACGGTATCCCCCGCTGGTGCTGCTAACAACACCATATCATCTACAAACGGTGGTATACGCAGTATAATCACTACTTGGTACACCGATTACCTTTACAAGCAATATCAAGGAGGCACAGCAAAATCTACGAGGCTACGAGCCCGCTTACCTCTTCACGCTACGTAACTTCAGCATATTCTACAAACCCGTACAGGCGTATTATTCACTAACTTTAACGTATTATTCACAACACAGAAGGCCCCTCACCTCTCCATGTAGCGTAGTACAAGCACAGCAGACTGGACAAGCAGCGAAGTATGTTCATCCCAACACAACGGAGAACACACCGCTACCCACCCACGCGGCACCATGTTTGTTTACAACTGGGGAGACGCGCCTAGCCGCCTATTGATAATTTTTTTTCTTGAAAATTATGTATATACTCATTCATTATTATTTTTTAGCTTAGGATACTTTTCTAACTCGAGGAATTAAATATAACCATTAAGACGTCTGCTAACTTGAATAAAAGGAGAGAGAGAGAGAGAGAGAGAGAGAGAGAGAGAGAGAGAGAGAGAGAGACTAGATTGAAGGGGTTAATCATTTTACTTTCATTTTAGTAAGCTGGAGATAGACGCCTTCATGCGGTGGCACAGAAATAACTGGGTAGATACAAGGCCCAGCTCTATACCACATTTCTTAACTCGCCATAATCCCTGAAAAAGATGATGTGCCGAAGGGTATTTTCAGCCTGCAGTCCACCAGGTTCAGGCTCAGCTTCGCTGCACCTCCTCCTTTGCGATTCACTTTTCATATTGCATCTTGACACTCTCTAGTATGTTTTTATGTTGCATTAATGTCGACATAGTGGATGTGAAGGTGATATGTTTAGAATAAATCACTAAGGAAAATGTTACGAGACCTCCAAAGCCTCCTAGAATACCGTATCAATCCCTTAGTAGCGATTTATTCTGTATATTACACCTCATTATCCTTCTGTGCTTTCGGTGAGGTCTGTCTATCGTATAGTGATATTAAGACAAAATTGGGCATCAAGTTATTTATTCATTTATATATATATTTGTTTATTCATTTTATTGCAAGTTTTCTATCATTTTTTTTAATTTATTTGGCTAAGTAATCAATAATACTTTAACTATTTTTAATTCTGAATATTTAGCGAGGTAATGAGTTCTACTTAAGTTACTCCTTAAATTTCTGGTGCTTTCTAGTGTTGTCTTATCAGAAAACGATCTATTAAGGGGGTAACTATGGCAGAAGCGAGGCGAGCTCTAGAGTATCGTTATACTGACTTAAACCTGTCGGAAATGAATACCTTGGATAAATATTACACTGCATATAGCTAAGAGTTGCTTCAGTATGCGTAATTTTTGCTCTGCTATGAATCATCAACTTGGTTAAATCGAAGCAACACAGTATTATCAAAAACTGCTCTCCTCTTTCCACCCCTCAGCCTTGTATCTATCCTACCATTGCACTGTCTACTGTCACTGTCTTCCTTGCAGTGCTATGGCTCCACACTCTTTCCATGGCACTTCCTCGTGACTAGCAACCTGTTTTAATGTTTATCTTACAACTAAGAAAGCTCCATAACATCAAACTTTAACATTATCCTCTACGCTATATTTCACATTCCGATATCGACAACTTGCATGAATAAAATGTAGGGCAATACTGAG
>JAGKTI010007597.1:0-20561 GCA_018397915.1 Birgus latro
CAGTATATGTGTGTGTGTGTGTGCTTATTTACATATTTGTGTTTTTGTGTGTAACTGTGTGTGTGCGTGTGTGTGTGTGTGTATACTGTGTGTACTTATTAATATACTTGTGTGTGTGTGTGACTGTGAGGGGGAAGGGGGAAGGACATAGAGATACGCACTCCATGTGTCAGAGAGAGAGAGAAAGAGAGAGAGAGAATGACAGCTGAGGTATTTTGGCTGATCCTTAGGTATTTCTCATCTCCTCTTTCCCTCCCCTTCCCAGGTCTCACTTGCATTGAGAGAGAGAGAGAGAGAGAGAGAGAGAGAGAGAGAATGTGCTTCGCTATGAATATAAATGCATTCTTGTTTCCTCCAATATTTGTGTGTGTGTGTGTGTGTGTGTGTGTGACATTTTATTGTTTGAGTAATTGCGCTTGTTGAAGACTCATTTGTGTTTTTCAATGCGTGTGTTTGCGTGCGTGCGTGCGGTCGATTATATGCTTGTCTGTATATATATCTGTGTGTGTGCGTGTGTGTGCGTGTGTATGTCTGCGCGCGTGTGTGTGTGTGTGTGTGTGTGACTTTTTTTTAGTAATTGCTCTTAAGATTCTTCGTCTGTATGGATGTCAGTGTGTCTGCGTTTGTATGTGTGTGTGTGTATGTGTGTGTGTGTGTGTGTGTGTATGTGTGTGTGTGTGGACAGTACTAAACACTCGTCTTCCCTTACCGTTTCCTTCTTCGATGTTGGGTAACTGAGAAATAAAGGTCCATACTTTCCTTGCTTAAGTGACTCCCCAGCAGTTGTTTCTTAGTGATTTATTTCTGGATACAGACTGGTAACACAATTTTGTATTTTATTTATGAAGAACATTGTGATTTTAGAATAATTTCAAATGGAACACTGTAAAATTCCCATAGCCATTGCCTACTAGTGACCTTGAGGTCAAGGTCACTGATCTTGTGCATGTCACCTTAGGTCATCACAGTCTATATGTCCACCAAGTTTGGTGGCTCTAACTTTAATGCCTCATGGAAAAGCAGGCGACATCGGGAATATCCGGAAAAGTCCGAGTTTATGACCTGAGGGGATCTCAGAGAATTATCAACCGATTGGAACCATACTCCTTTTGACACTGAGTCCCCTTTAAGGCTATATTGTAGTAAAATTTCATTTTCTTAGCATAAGCGGTGTTTGAGACAGCGTGGCTGACTTACTTTTCTGTGTTCCGGATAATATCCGGAGATCCGGCAGACGGATTGGCACCATATTTAGAAGAAAAAAAAAAAAAAGACAGCTGTCCAACTAAGCTGATGTAGTTTGAAGGCGCTAGGCTAAAATTAATAACCTTTGAAATACAGCAATTTTAACACGTGATAATAATAATATTGATTTTGACGAAAACAAAACTTCCCAATGCGATGTGGGAAATTTGAATAACACAGAAGAGGAAAGCAGGGTTCAGTGAGCAATGTAAGAGGTGTTAGGGAGCACACTTAACGACGGGAATACCGGCCAAGGAGTGGAAGGGGACCCGTGCCGTGGGGGGGGGGAGACATGGCGGCCTTAACAGCAGAGCATCTACCAAGAGAGAGGAAAGTGATAGATAGATTGCCAGACAGACGGACAGACAGAAAGATGGATGGATAGCAAGATATATTGATAGATACCTGGACATATAGACAGATAGACAGGGAGATGGATTGGTAGATACAGATGGGTAGATAGACAGGGAGATGGATTGGTAGATACAGATGGGTAGATAGACAGGGAGATGGATTGGTAGATACAGATGGGTAGATAGACTGGTAGATGTAGATAGATAGATAGAAAGACAGAGAGAGAGAGGTAGACAGACAACCAGATAGACTGATAGACTGACTGATATATAAATAGATAGATAGATTGACAGATAGACAGACGGACAGACAGACAGAAAGATGTTTAGATAGCATGATAAATTATTAGATACACGGACATACAAACATACAAACAGATAGATAATTGGATGGATAGATAGATAGAGAGAAAGACAAATAGATGGATAGACAGTAGGACAGTAGACAGATCGATAGAGGTAGACAGGTAGTTTGATAGATAAGTAGATAGATAGCTAGACAGACAGATAGATAGGTAGATTGACAGACGGACAGCGAAAATGTGCACTCAGACCCAAAACAGTAATTCGCACTATTTTTGCACACGCTCCTTTAATGTCACCTCATCCTATATTTTTTTTTATTTCAATGATCTATCTCTCTCTATCCATCCATCTATCTATCTATTGAGAGAGAGTATGGGCAGGCTTGCATCTAATTTGGAATGAGCTATACTTAATTATTATCCGCTAATCTATCTGTCTGTCTGTCTGTTTGTCTGTCTGTAGTTACATGTGATGGAGTTGGATCGAGGAAGTATGGAGAAGTGTGGCAGGGTGTAATTTGAATGTGGAATGAGTAATAGTTATTGTTTATTTGTCTACCTGCCTGTCTGTCTTTGTCTGTGTCTGTCTACCTCACTGTCTGTATGTTGATGTTTCTCTTTCCATCCATTCATCTATGTGTGTTGATATGTATGAATGTATATATTTGGGTGTAGTTAGTGGTGATGGAGTTACAGAAAGCTAAGAGAGTGTGGACTGGTGTGGAAGGGTGTTAGCTGTGGTTGAGCTAAACTCTGATGTAAAATGGCCAAAAATAACTCTCCTATCCCTTTCCCTATTCTTCTCCAGTGTGCGAGTGACCGTGTTTTTAAATACTCTACACTTTTCACTCTAGCTTGGCCTGAAATTGCCATATCCCAATCCTAAATTCTTAGCTGTAACAACTGATCAGCACTAGAGTATCTTTCACCTCAACTTGGCCCAGATTTTCTTCTTTTTGCTGCTTTTTTCACTTAGCTCAGTGGCACAAAAAGGCAATACTACGGCTCTCCTGTATATCTTTTGTGTAGCAGGTCTTCGTGACTAGTATCATATTCTACTGTTAATCTGTTGCTACAACTCAGCATTTAAAAAGGAAAGATGAGTTTGAATGAAAAGAAATTAGATATCAGTAAGTGCCATGGAGGGGGTTAGAGCAATAGTATTATCTTATAATGCCAATAACCATCCCAAAATAAGTTGCAGCCGACAAAAATCTGGACCAAATTCATGGTGGAAAAATCGATAGTATCATGTACTAGTGTTAATCTGTTGTTACAGCTCAAGATTCACATTGGGGGGAAGGTGGTTTTAAGCCAAATTAAGATGAAAAGAGTATAGTAAAATTTCCACGTCAATTCCGTATTCCACTTCTTTGCGTATCCGGACGTACCGAGCACCTGAGTGTATATGACGATAGGCAAAACAAGGGGAAGGGAGCGCTAGGTCATGTATGTTGTTCTCTGGGGCAGTTTTGGGCCAAGCTAATAGGAAAGGATTACAGTAATTGTCGGTTCCGTTACAGATTCCACTTCATTGTGTAGTGGACAGAACTCTACATGTGAGTGTATATGGCAGAGGTCGAAACAAGCATAAGGGGGCAGTGTGTTGTATACAATGTCCTTTGGCGCAAGTGTTGCAGGAGAATTGTAATAATACTGTAACAGGAGTAGATAAATGCAGTAGGTGCCGGTGCTGAAACAAACACCGCAGGAGGTTTCTTGATCTACTGAGGTGAATGAGACAGGTGTCCATGCTGTGTAAAATCTTGTTACTCGCGGGAGAGGGGCAACAGCTAACAGTCGGTCAGATTTTGCTGAGCTTGCAAATACTCTGATCTAGCCACAACAGAATTCCTAACAGCTACATTATGCATTCCTACAACTACATCATGCAGCTAGTTTTACATTAACGCATATATATTACACAAGTTCTGTTGCAATTTTAAGCCAAGTTAAAGTGAAAGAACTACAAACCTCTTCCTCTTAATTTCATATTCCGCTTTACTGTGCTGGCGACCGAACTCTCAGTCTAAGTGTATATGAAGAGCGTCCAAACAAACTTTGGGGAGCGCTGGGCCAAAGATATTTCTTTTGACGCAAATTCAGTTAGGAGAGATGGCAGTTTTGTACCAAGTTGAAGCGAAAGGTGTACAGTTATTCTCTTTTCTATTCCAGATTCCACTTCGTTGTGTGGGCGACCGAACTCTCCGCCTAAGCGTGTTTGACGGAGGCCGAAACAAACGTCAGGGAGCGCTGGGTCACATTTACTGTCCTTTGGCTCAAGTTCTGCTGGATTCTGCTACGCCTGATCCGCCTGATGCAGCCCCGGTGTTGGTTAGGGATCTGGTGAAGGTGGGTGAGGTAGACGGATTAATAGAAAGGTAGATAGATAGATATACAAATAGATAAAGACAGGTAGATAGGTAGATATCCAGATGCTGCCCTCAAATTGGTTAGAGATTTGGGTGAAGGTGTGCGATATATATATAGGTAGATAGATAGATAGACGAGCAGATAGATAGATAGATAGACAGACAGATGGATAGATAGACAGATAGAGAGAGACTGATGAATTACATGGCCAGGAATAGTTTTGAGCTTATCTGATCACTTGCCTTTTATACGATGAGGCGTGGGCAGGTACTGTAGAAAGACATATAGATAAACAGAGACATAGATGGGTAGGTAGATAGATAGATGGAAAGACAGATAGACGGACAGGTAAATAGTTATAATAGATAGATAGACGATCAGATAGATAGACTGACTGATAGATAAAATGGTAGACAGGTTAGAACACAGAAATATGCGAACAGATAGGTGTGTAGATAGCTAGATGATTAGGCAGATAAACAAGTAGACAGCCAGGTGATACGAATAAGTAGTTAAAAGCGGTACATCGACATATGGCAATAGTTGTTACGTAAATAGACTGATGGATAACTCTGCAGGTCGATTACGGTAAAATTTTCGTTGAAAATGAGAATATTCTAATTTGCTGATGATTCCGTACCTGTTTATTTTAGTGCCATTTTGTGCAATATGACAGGTGTTCACCAGTCTCCAATGAAAAATTAAAGCTGCCCAAAATCAATTATTTTCTCGGAAAAGTCAGTGACATTTTGTCCCACCCACACAGGCGGCCAGAAATAATGCTTGCATCTAACTGTGTCACTCCCTCCTTCCCTCACTTATCCAATGAGTTATTGTACTTTCTTCATGAACTAGGTCTAGGAGGAATGGTAAGAAAACAAAATTTTGCTTAGCAGCAGACCTCCCCCCGAACCAAGTTTCAGGCAGGGTGGGACTCTCTAGTGCCGCCCCACGGGTGGGCAGCGGTCCCGGGTGTCCCACCAAAAACCGTTGGGCACGGCCATTTTTTTTTTTTTAACCTTGGAAAACTAATGATAGACGTTAACCCTAACCACGTTTTGGGAAGGGTAGAACCATCCAAGGTCGCTCCGCACAGGGCATGGGTCTGCCCCCGGGGCTCTCGACAAAGTCTGTATGCACGGCCATTGTTTTTAACCAAGGAACACAACTTTTTGCATACTGGTAGGCATTTACCCAGGCCACATTTTAGGTAGAGTGGGACCCCCCGATGTCCACCCCATACGGCCAATGAGGGGCTATCCCAAGGGGAGCAATGGAATAGTTTATTTATTAATTATTTACCTAAGAGCATAAAATTTTGCACAATGATAGATATTTACTGGGGCCACATGTTAGGCAAGGGGAGACCCCAAAGGCCACCACCACTGGAGGGGGAAAGGGTGGCCCCAGGGGGTTCTGATTAAAGCCTTTATGCAGTCATGTTTAGAAACTAGTAATTTTGCATAATGGTAGACGATCGTTTTAGGCAGAGTGGGACCCCCGATGACCACCCCCAGGGGGAACAGCGCCATCAGTTTTATGTAGGAATACGAAATATTTCACCCGGGCCAAGAATTAGAGAGGATGGGGTCGCCGGTTTTTATCTCTCCACCTCACGTGTAAATTTTTATTTCTTTCCCTTGCAATATTGCAGGGATGTGTGCCGTTATCAATGGGTGTCCTTTGTCTTGTTTAGATGTGGGAGTATCTGTACAAGTAACCCTTAGTCAGCTACATCCTAA
This sequence comes from Birgus latro, assembly GCA_018397915.1. Classification (NCBI taxonomy): domain Eukaryota; kingdom Metazoa; phylum Arthropoda; class Malacostraca; order Decapoda; family Coenobitidae; genus Birgus; species Birgus latro. The sequence continues at coordinate 6,019 of JAGKTI010007597.1, forward strand.
GCATTTTCACACACAAGGTGTTGCACTTAAGCAAAGCCCCATTTGGTTCCTAGTCTCTCTAGGACTTCTACATTTTTTTTTTAGAAGTAACCCCTCCCCCTCATCACCCCCACCTCCTCACATCAGCGGGCAGTCCAGCGGGTTCAGATGAGCCTGTGGTCACAACAGTAACAAACCCTCACACAGACCCCTCACTTCCCCCTCACTTCCCCCGACAGGAGGATGAGAGTGAAGGCAGAAGTGATCTGGGTGAACTACTCCTCTCTCTGACATACAACGACACCCTACATCGTCTCACCCTTACCGTCTTCCAAGCAAAGGGGCTTAAGGTGAGTGCGTGGGTGAGTAAGTAGGTGAGTAAGTGAGTAAAAATGTGAGCGAGTAGGTAAGTAAGTCTGTCTATTGCCAGACGCCTTAATCCCGTAAGGGTTGGCCACAGACAAGTCGCCTCCATGTCGCCATGTCCCCCGCCGTTTCACTGCCCTGCTCCTAGCTCAACCCCCTTCTCTCATATACCTCTCCACTCCATCTCTCCATCTCATCGTTGGTCTCCCCCTCCCTCTCTCCCCCCTTCCAGCTTACTCACATACACTGTCCTCGTCAGTCTCTCACACTCCCTCCTCTCCACATGGCCAAACCACCTCAGTGTGTTTTTCCTAACACTTCCTGTCACATCCACATCAACACCACAAAGCACCTTCACTTCCTCATTTGTAAGTCTGTCTCTGCACTACATGCTCCTCTCAAATATCTCATTTCCACTGCTCTCACTCTTTGACTTCTGTCCCTCCAACAAGGTCCAAGCTTCACTTCCATACATTAGAGCTGGTATCACAATACTGTCAAGCAGTAACTTTTTCACTTCCATGCTCGCTTCCCTGTTTCTTATCACTGCTTTCAAGGAACCAGCAACCTTTCTTCCCTGCTGCACCCTTTCAAGCACTTCACCCTCTAAACTTCCATCCTTACTCATCACACTACCTAAGTACTTAAACACACTCACATTTTCCATTTCCTCCTCATCCAACATCACTGTACAATCATTAACTTCATGTCTCTCGAAGACCATAACTTTACTCTTCCCTACATTCACCTTTAGATTCCGTTTCTTACACACTCATTCACACTCACATGCTCCTCATAAGCCTTTGCAACTCCCCACAACACAGTATCATCTGCAAACAACAGCACAGGGAGTTCTCAAATACTGTCCTCTCTCATTAGGGCCGCTCCAACATCCACTGCCCTACCTTGTATCTCATTTATAACCCCATCCATATACAGATTGAACTACAATGGAGACATAACACATTCTCGTTTCAATCCAACCTTCAAATAGAAAAAATCACTCCGTTCATTTTCCACATGCACTGCAGCCTTAGCACCATCATACATTCTCTTCACAGCATTCAACAATTTCCCATCTACTCCATATATTCTTAATACTTTCCACAATCCATGTCTATCCACCCTGTCATTAGCTTTCTCCTAATTCATGAAGGCCGCATTCAACTTCTTTCCATTCTTCAGAAACTTTTCCACTAAGGATCTAAGAATAAATATCTGATCTAAACAACCTCTTCCCTTCCTAAAACCTCCTTTTTCTTCAACTAATTCCTCTGTAATTTTCCTAAGTCTGTCAATAAGTATCCTACCATATACTTTTCCTGTTACACTAAGCAGACAAATGCCCCTATGATTAACACAGACTTCTCTTTGCCCTTTTCCTTTGTACAGGGGAATAATTATACCTGACTTCCAATCCTCTGGGACTCTACCTTCCTGCCCATCTTCCACATCCATTCTACTAGTATCTCTCCCCCATGCATCAGCATTTCACCACACACTCCATCAGTTCCTGGGGCTTTCCACATTTTGACTTTCATCATTGCTTCCACAACGTCCATCCTACTGATTTCTTCCTCTCTTCTCACATCTCTCCGTCCCCCAGCCAAGTAAGTAACTGAGTAGGCAAATAAGTAATTAAATAAGTAAATAAATGGGTAGTAAATAACATAGGCCCAAATACTTGTATGTGTGTGTTGAAAATTATACTTGTGAGCTGTAGTCAGGATTCCGGGAGCTTGAATGGTGTGTGAATGAGTGTGTGGCCCACATTACACCGGATATACTGTTGTTTAGTTCTCTTTACCATTTTCTTTTTCTAATTTATTCATATCTAGCTTTCTGGACCTTGCCTTACCCCGTAACTGGATGGGAAAAGAGGTCGGGATGATGACGATGCTGATAGATATAATGCGATGGTGGTGATAATGGTGGTGATGGTGGTAGTGATGATGATAGTGATGACACATATGAAGACCAAAAAAGGATTAACCACTTCACTCCAATGACGTCTTCTGTATTTCTGCCAAGGAAGTTATGTTTGAGGCCCGTATGTCTGTTTGCCTCTCTGCTGGCAACATTATGGATCCCTTACCTATAACCTAACATCCTACCTGGTTACTTATTTGCCAGTCTTCCGTTTTACCTGTGTCCTTTTCACCTACCTACCTACTTACTTGCCTGCACACCTCCCTTGTTCCATTCTGACTGTTTTTCTACCTGCCAACCAACTAACCAACAGCCTACCTACTTACTTACTTACCTTTCTGTTTCCCTATGTACCTCTCTCTCCCTACCTACCTGCCTACCATTCTGTTTCTACACTGTGTACCTACTTACCTGTCTACTGATATACTGTTTCCTCTCCAACCAACCTGCCTACTCAGCTACCTACCAACCTAGTTAACAACCTTCCAACCAACCCACCAGCCAACCAACTACTTATCTACTTCCCTACCTACACACCTACCTACCTACTTACATCCTACTTACACCCACAGGTGCAGGAGGGCGAGGTGGTGTCGTGGGTGAAGGTGAATCTCATCGGTCAGCGTCGCACAGCAAAAAGCAAGAAGACAGTGGTGGTTGCAGCGACAGAAGAACCACACTATAGCGAATCATTCTTCTACGTCACAACACCTCCCCAACTTGCACTCCACATATATGCACACTTGTTCCTTGAGTCTAATACTGTGGCTAAGTGTGAGAAAATGAGAGAGAAATAGAGGAAGAGAAAGATAGATGTAATTTAGAAAGCTAGGTCTTGAAACTAACTGCATATGGTCTTTCTCGCCTCCCAGAGAGAAACTGTTTGAGAAACTGAGAGAGAAGCACATCCATTACTCGTATAGCTAGTTATTCCACTTTCGAGAGCCCCCTCCACTTGACGCACTCCACTTAGATGTAGAAACAGTCCTCGCACCTTATTTTACGGTTAAGTGTAAATGGGAACGGGGAAAGAGGAAGAGAAGGGGGAGAAAAGGTTAAATGAAAAGGAAGAGGAAAGGATTTGAGAGGACCGAGTTAGAGAGAGAGAAAGAGAGAGGGAAACCGCATTCCTTCAACAGTCTATTGCCTCCTCCACAAGATGCTCCTCACCTGGATATCCACTTGCTCCAGAGAGGGAGTGGAAGAGAGGAAGGAAGAAGAAGAAGGGAGAAATGGAAGAGAAAAGGAAGAGAAGAAAGCTACATAAGTGGAAAGGAGAGATGGGAAAGGGAGGAGGGAAGGGAAAAAGGAAGAGAGAAAAGAGAAAAGGCTAAAGAGAGAAGTTTGATGGAGGAAAGTGAAGAAAGAAGGCAAAGATCGAATGTAGTGAGGAGGGAGAAAGGCAGAAGGGAGATGGAGGGAGGAAGGAGAGGGATGAAGGTAAAGAAAAAGGGAGAAAAGAGAAGGGAGAAGAGGAGAGTGGGGATAAAGGGAGGAAGAAGAGGGAGAGTTAGAAAAGGGAAGGACGAATGAAAAGAGAAGCCGGAGGGAGGACGTAAGGGGAACAAGGGAAAGAAATAAATGCAAGAAAAAGAAGAGAGGAAGGGAATGGTAGGAAAGGAGAAGGAAGGAGGGAAAGAGAGCAGGAAAAGAGAAGGGAAAAAGGGAGAGAGAAGGTAAAGAGTGGAAGGAAGAATGAAAGAAAGGAAAGAAAAAAGTGGTGAGAGAGGATGAAGAGGGAAGAGGAGGGAAGGAGCTAAAGAAGGAGAAAAGAGAATGAAGGATGGAGGAGGAGGAGCTGCAGGGAGGAAAGGAGAGGGAAGGATGGGAAGGAGGAGAAAAAATAGAAGAGAGAGAGGCCGTAGATGGAGGAAGGAGAGGTAAAAGGTAGTATTTATATCAGCAGAACCACATTAGAGCGGGTCTTTCAACTTTCGACCCCCCATCCACTAAACATAATTCATTTAGATGTATATGTGACAGGGAATTTGTGTAACCAGCGATTTCATGAAATCTCTGGGGAATTTGTGAAATGAGTTTAAGATAGGTTAATTAAGGTTAGGTTATTTTAGGCTTCGGTTAGGTTAGGCTGGGATAATCTAGGTTAAGTGTAGGTAAGGTTAGCCTAGGTTAGTTTGGTTAGGTTACGTTAGGCTCATTTGGATGAATGCTAAGGTATGTTAAGCGTTCATCTAACCTAACCTAACTAACCTGGCCTAACCTAACCTAAACATAACCTAGATTATCCCAGGCTAATCTAACCGCAGCCTAAATTAACCTAACCTTAATTAACGTATCCTGTTTCACAAATTCCCCAGGGATTTCATGAAATCACTGGTTACAAGAACTCCTTGTAACTTATACATATCCTTTACGTTTAATGCAACGACTGAAGGTGAGAGAGAGAGAGAGAGAGAGAGAGAGAGAGAGAGAGAGAGAGAGAGAGGATACTGTTACCGCTACGGCAAAGGAACTCAGTTACTGTATAGCGAGTTATTCCAAATGGTGGTTTTGATATATGTATGTGTATGTGTAATGAATGTATGTATTCTATGTATTGTATATCATCGATTGCCTTTTCTTTGTCTTATATTGTATGTCATTGCACTGCACTGTATTGCAGGGCAATAGTTTGTGATATACAGGAAGCTTCATTGCATTTTCTCTTGAGTGATTAGTTTGTTTTGCCCCAGCATTTTCTCTTATGCTGTTTATATTCCTATAATATCGAAAATCTTTGCACGAGTAATGTACAATACAATAAGGTACCGAGATGTAATGTGGGAAATAAATCGTCAAGGAAAAGATGTTACCACGTAATTTGCAAGCCTGTTTGCATGGTATCTGCACTGCACTGTATGGTATCGTGTTTCGTTATTTTATACAGGCTGCTTCCCTCCTCTCTAAATGTGAAGATTCAAGAGGTTATACTGGAATTTTGAGTAATAAATACTGTAACTCAAGAATAACCTTATGAAGCTTCATACACATTCTGTGGACATACCGTCTTTTATTTTAATGTAGTGATGTTCTCTGCAAACCAGAGAACCATTTATAGCGCTGGGTGGTAACCATATAACGAACCCAAACGTGTTCCCTACGTGTCAACACGTAGCGGAGGGTTAGTGCCCCTCCCCGTAAAACGACTAACTCAGAGTCAAACTACCACCCCTTACGGAATTATAGCGTTTGGCTAGAGGCAGAAGATAGCATCGTATTGCTAGGTGATGATGATGATGATGATGATAATGATGATGATGATGAACACTAGTCTGTTTATTTATTGCCAGACGCCTTAATCCGTAAGGGGTGGCCGCAAACAAATCGCCTCCATGTCGTCCTGTCCCCCACCATTTCACTGCCCTGCTTCTAGCTCAAACCCCCCTCTCTCATATACCTCTCCACCACATCCCTTCATCTCATCCTTGGCCTCCTCCTCCCTCTCCCCCCCTCCACCTCACTCATATACACTCTCCTCGTCAGTCTCTCGCTCTCCTTCCTCTCCACATGGCCAAACCACCTCAGTGTGTTTCTCCTAACGCTTCCTATCACATCCATCCACACCGCAACGCTCCTTCACTTCCTCATTTGCCAGTCTCTCTCTCCATGTGACTCCACATGCTCCTCTCAAATAACTCATTTCCACTGCTCTCACTCTTGACTTGTGTCCTTCCAACAAGGTCCAAGCTTCGCTTTCATATGTTAGAGATGGTATCACAATACCGTCATGCAGTAACTTTTTCACTTCCACGTTCACTTCCCTGTTTCTTATCACTGCTTTCAAGGAGCCAGCAACCTTTCTTCCTTGTTGTACCCTTTCAAGCACTTCACCCTCTAAACTTCCATCCTTACTCATCACGCTACCCAAATACTTAAACGCACTCACATTTTCCATTTCCTCCTCAGCCAGCCTCACTATACCTTCAGAGGCTTCATTTCTCTCGAAGACCCTAACTTTACTCTTCCCTACATTCACCTTTAGATTCCGTTTCTTACACACTCTTCCAAACTCATTCACCAAGCCTTACAGCTCCCCATCATCTTCACTTAACAACACAGTATCATCTGCAAACAACAGTACAGGTAGTTTCCACACACTGCCTTCTCTCATTAGGGCCACTCCAACATCCACTGCCCTACCTTGTATCTCTTTTATAACCCCATCCATGTACAGATTGAACAGCCATAGAGACATGACACATCCCTGTTTCAATCCAATCTTCAAACAGAAAAATTCACTCAGTTCACTGTTCACACACACTGCAACCTCAGCACCCTCATACATACGCTTCACGGCATTCAGCAAACTTCCCATTTACTCCATATATTCTTAACACTTTTCAGAATCCTTGTCTATCCACCCTGTCATGTGCTTTCTCCAAATCCATGAAGGCCGCATGCAGTTTCTTTCCCTCCTCTAGAAACTTGTCCACTAAAGAAATAAGAATGAATATCTGATCTGCACAACCTCTTCCCTTCCTAAAACCTCCCTGATCTTCTCCAACTAATTCTCCTGTTATTTCGCTAACACCGTCAATAAGTATCCTACCATATACTTTTGCTATTACACTGAGAAGTCAAATGCCTCTATGATTACCAAACATTTCTTTTTCCCCTTTTCATTAGTACAGGGGAATAATTATACCTGCCTTCCAATCCTCCGGAACTCTACCTTCCTCCCAGGCCAATCTACACATCTTCCACATCCATTCTATAACTATCTCTCCCCCTGCTTAAGCATTTCACCACACACTCCATCCATTCCTGGGGCTTTCCCCAATTTGACTTTCTTCATTGCTTCCACAACTTCCATCCTACTGATTTCTTCCTCTCTTCTCACACCCCTCCTTCTCTCAGCAACTCCACAGCCACTTATACCCTCATTACTTTCATTCTCTATGTTCGACAATTCCTTAAAGTGTTCTCTCCATCTGCTCACCTTTTCTCCCTTCTCCACTAGTAATCTACCATTTTTATCTTTAACTCCCCGACTGACTTCTTTAACACCCTGTCTAACTCTCTTTACCTCTTTCCAGAACATTTTTTTAAAATTCCCTCCACTTTACACTCAAATTCTCTCCAAATTGTCATTCACTCTCTTCTAACTCTCTCTTCCTAATCTTTTCACCTCTCTCTTCCTCTCTACATACAGTATAACTCTCTTTTCCGTCTCTCAGCTTCCTCCACACCCCTGTTTCTCATCCACTTACTATATGCATTATTCTTTTGTGCCACAGCCTGTCTCACTTCTTCATTCCATCATGCTGTTCCTTGCACCCTCTTTCGTCTTCTCATCACCCCACACACCACCTCACATGCTCCACAGATTTCTTCTGTGAATATCTTGCACACACCATCCACTTCCCCTATCTTTTCCAAATCATATTTACCCAGTCACGCCTCCACTTCTCTCTTATATTCTGCCATTTTTCCATCCTCTTGGAACCTTTCCATCCTCCTTGTATGAACTACTTCCTCCTGTTCTTCCCTCCTTCTATTCCTCCATTTCATTTGAACCTTGACTTTCACCACCACCAAGTGGTGGTCAGGAAATCCACTCCTCCAACCTCTATATGCTCTTGCATCCATTACACACCTTTCCATTCTATCATTCACACAGACATAATTATCATTGCCTTCCTTTTATTCAGTTCACCACCCACCCTTCTCATCACTCGTCACGTATACCTGTGGATCATTTTGTGCTTGAAGGGGGTATTGGTTATCACCAACCCCCTCCCGGCACAAATGTCCACTAAAGCACTGCCATTCTCATCCATCTCTGCAGGCACACCTCACTCACCAACTACTCCATCCACCTTCACATTCCCTACTTTTCCATTGATAGCTCCAATCAAAAACACGCTCTCATTCCTTTCAAACTTTCCATGCACGCCTCCACATTTGTCCAGAACTCCTCTTTCACTCTTCTTGCACGAGCTTGCATTGGTGCATACACGCACACAATTGCCCACATTTGTAGTCCAGCTTTCACTCTTACCCACACAATCCTTGAGCCAACTAATCCATACTCTCTTACATTTTCCTTCCATTTGTTACTCACAACAATACACACTCCTTCTTTTGCCCTCTCATTCTCACCCACTCTTACACATACACCCCATCCATACTCCCATTCTCTCACATTCACCTCCCCATTTAGTTTCATTTAATGCACACATATCCAGTTTTGCATCGTCAAGCACCTGGATCTTTCTCTCTCTCTTACACCTCATCATTTGCACCCCTTACATTCTATGTCGCAATCCGTACCATGTCCTTTGTTCGGTCCTTAGTCGTCAGTCCTGGTCTGAGGCTTCTTGTTCGTACATTTAGTTAGTTGTTTCCGGGGAGGGGCGCTAACCCTCTGCCAACCCACTTGTTGTCGCGTAGGGAACACGTGTTGGTTAGTTATGAGGTTACCACCCAGCGTTGTCAATGATTTCCTGGTTTACAGGAAATCGTTTGGCTTGCCACTCACTGTAGAGCTACCCTAAAAACAGAGTACGTGTACACTAAGTGGGTGGATGATGGGCGTCCCCATCTACTATAAAAGATGAACACAATTTATTATTATTATTATTATTATAATTATTGTTGTTCTATTTGTATTTTTTGTTGTTACTGGGGCGATGTGCCCCTGCTAACTAGGTGGAGAGACGCTATCGTGCGTCAGCCGAAACCGAACCTTCACACACTTTCCCGCACCTCACTGTGGCAAGGTGCTCTCCGCTGGAGGGGATCATTGTTTCACTGCATGGGTCAACCCTACAAGGGCGATTGTTTATCTATGGTTGATAGATATGCTTGACCAGACAGATTGTTGTTAATCTACCACTACTGCTACTACAACCACTACCACTCCTCCTCCTCCTCCTCCCCCTACTACTACTAATACTACTACTACTTTTACCACTACTACAGCCACTAAAACAACTACTACTACTATTATTATTATTGGTTATTACTGTTGTTGTTGCATTGTACTGTAGTGTAATGTAATTTATTCTGTTTCAGGTCGAGCAGTAGGTCGAGTGGTACTGGGTTCACACATGTTTGCAAGAGGGCGAGGTTTGACACACTGGACTCAGGCCATCACAGCCCCCAAGCAGAACATTCAGCAGTGGCATCCGCTTACTGACTCTACTGAATAAGTCTGATACACCTATACTATACTTTGTTCATTTTAACTTGGCCTAATATTGACATCTCTCTATCCCAAATGCTGAGTTGTAGCAAACTATTCAGCAGTGGCATCCATTTACTGACTTCACTGAATAAGCTTGTTACTTCTATACTATACTCTGTTTACTTAACTTGGCCTAACATTGACATCTATCCTTGAATGCTGTGTTGTACCAAACTATTCACCAGTGGCATCATCTTACTGACTCGACTGAAAGTGTTGATATCGAAGCAGTACTGTACTATTGTCACTTTACCTTCGCCTGAAATTGCCATCTCTCCAATCTGAATGTTGATTTATAACTATAGATTAACACCAGAATGTGATACTATGCTCTTTTCACAACAACTTGGCCCTAAATTGCCATCTATCCATCTTGAATGCTGAGTGGGAACAATAACTTATCACTAGTATTTGGCAACACATTCCTCTCAAAACATTCCAATCTACCAATATTCGTCCTACACTCTGGCCACTTTATCTTGTCTAAAATTGCCGCCTATCCATCTTGAAAGCTGAGTTGTAGCAAAAAATTAACGTAAGAATGGATGCTAGTCACGAAGAGGTGTTATGGAAAGGATGTGCTGAGCCTTAACCATATAATTTTCTGCCACTGAACAGCGTAATGTACACTGCATCATCATCATTCAATCCCACTCCGCCCCACATAAACAGGAGCGTTGGAGCTGTGGGCTAGGCTATCCGGTCACAACATTTAAGGCATGGGTGACCAGCCTAACTCTTCCCTGTGGCATTATGCGAGCAAGAAATTCCCACCACTCCTCAGACTGAAACCCTTATAGGCTCCATTCAGTCAAGCGCCATAACCCACTAGAACATCAGGCGTCATTAGATTATATGGTTACCGCTCAGTGTAATGGTTATCTGTGCCAAGCTAAGGTGGAAAGAGTATAGTGGCAGGCTATTTACTGAATGATGAAACAGGACTCTTCAGTCGGGTGCTTGCAACATATTAACTCATTGCTAGCCTATACTCCTCTCATCTAAACTTGGCCTAAATCTGCCGTTACTCCACCTTGAATGCTAAGTGGTATGACGCGACTAACACTAAAATAAGCTGCAAAATAAAGACATTCTCAGCCAGGTGAAGAACGAACTATAGCAACACTCCCTTAAGCGGATCCAAATTTTTCTCCAGTGCAGCTTACTTCACGTAGCTCAAGGCAGAAAAAGACAATGCTACGGCTCTACATCCTTTTCATAATACTTTATCGTGACTAGCATCTAATTCTTGGTTAATCTGTTGCTAGCATACTAGATGAAGGGATGGGAATTTTAGGCCAAGCTGAAGTGGACAAAGTATAGCATATTATATCCTTTAACTCTGTGGTGGGACTAAACTAACACATTCTCAGTAGTTCTAACACCACTTTGTAACCTCTTATACCTTCTAACACCCTCTGATAATCTCTGACACCCTTTTACTGAATACTAACACGACTTGAATGAGCTCTAACACATTCTAACGCTCTTTACGAAGCACTGATATACTTTGATTGATTCCTGACACCGTTTACTGAATCTAACATCTTCTGACACCACTTAGTAGGCATTTAACTCTCTTATACGGGACTCTGGCATCATTTAATTGAGCTCCGACAACTTCCTACTGAGTCCTTCACTTTCTTTACTTTAACTTGACCTAGAATAGCCGTCTCGCCATCTTGAATGCTGAGCTGTAACAAAACTAACACAATATAATGATGCTTATCACACTGGAGTGCTGTTAGATTGGATGTAGAGTTATAGTATTTTTTTTGCCATTGAGCTAAGTGAAATAAGTTGTAAATTTGGGCAAAGTTAAGCTAGAAAGAGTATAGTGCAGGTAACTTATGAAATGAACTCGTAACTTACATCTGAACTGATCCTGATAGTCGCTATTCTCCTTGCACCTTAACTTTACTCAGATTTTTGTCCTTTTGCATTATAACATAGCTCAGCGGCAGTTAAAAGACAATACTACGACTCCACAGTCTTCCCATAGGACTTCTTCGTGACAGGCATCATATATGAGAGTTAATCTAATATTACAACTCAGAAATGAAGATTAAGATGTAGCAGCTTTAGGTCATGTTAAAGGGAAAAGACTACAGTATATCTCTTTTAATTAACTTCAACCAGGAGTCACCTTTAATTTTAGCAGATAGTTATCAGCACTTCTGACTACATTCAAATAGTACCTATAGTCAGTTTGTTTTTGCCTGACTGAACTGGGCCACTTCTCCAGCATGAATACCAAGTTTGGATCGCATGAATATAAATATCGTTAGTTTTGAGGTAGGAATGAATCTCCTTAGTTGCTAGTCAATTTATTCTCCGATCTGACTACACCTGACCATCTTCTGAGCTGAAAAGGGGTTACAGACCTTTGTTAGATGAAAACAAACAGTTTATAGTTCCCCGTACTTGATGTATGGAACTCTAACCTCACTCTAGCAAAATGACAGTAGTTACTAGTACCTCTAACTTCAACTAGATAGTCATTAGCACATCTAGCATCAACCACATAGAAACTAATACCTTTAACTTTAACAAGATAGTAACTAGTACCTCTATCTCCAACTAGAGAGTAACTAACACCTTCAACTTGATGCATATGGTCTAACTCATTCCTAACTTCAACCAAAATAGCAACTAGTATGTCTAACTTCGCCAGAATATTTCCTGGTACTTCCAGCCTCATGAGAACGACCCGTAATGTACCTGTAACTGCAACTAGATAATAGTCATTGCCTCTGGCTAGAATAATGTAGTCTAACTCGCCTCCGACTTCAACCAAAATAGCTACCAGTACCTCTGACTTGACTAGAATGCTTACTAGTACCTCTAACCTCAAGAGAATGACCCCAATGCACCTCTGACGCCATATAGTAATCACCTCTAGCTCAAATGAAACTGTCAAACTCGCTTCTAACTTGAATAAACAATAGCCACTAGTACCTCTGACTTGATTAGAATGCCTGATAGCACCTCTAATATCAAGATGGTGATCCAAAGGCACCTCTAGCTGACATTTGCCAGCAACTAGCATCTGTAACTCAAAAACCATAGTCTAACAGAAATAGCCACCTGTACCTCTTACTTGACCAGAATGCATACTAATACTTCCAACTTGAAGAAAATTATCCTAAAGTACCTCTAACTGATGCCACATAGTAAATGGCACCACTAACTTGAATATCACCCTAACCCACCATTCACTGCAAACAAACTTGCCACCAGTATCTCTAGCTTGACTTGAATACCCACTATAGTACCTGTACCTTCTAGAAAGTGATCCCTAATATACGCCTAACTAGAACTAGAGAATAACTAGCACTTCTAACTCGATAAATAAAGTCTAACTCGCCTTTAACTTCAGAATAGCCACTAGTATGTCGAACTTGGCGAGAATGTACACTAGTACCTTTAATCTCAAGAAAATTATCCCCAGTTTACCTCTAACTACAGTTAAATAATAACTAGCATCTCTAACCAATAGTCCTTTACCCCTTCAACGAAAATTGCCACTAGTACCTCTGATCTAGTAAACGTAACTCCTTCAACCTCTAACCACACAAGAATAATCCCTAACACAGCACACTAACTTAGGCTCTGACACCTCTAACCTGTGTCATCATTAAGCTTAGAGGTGTATGGTATGTAGGAGGACTGCTGGGCCTTGATAGCAGGCTATTAAGCCTATGCCCAGAGTCGGTCACATAAAAAAAAAAAATCAATACAAATCGCCTCTAACTCCTCTCTGTCTTGTTTAGAATAGCCACAAGTACCTCTAACCTCAAGAGAATGGTCCATCGTGAACCTCTGACTGCAGCTAGAAAGTAACCAACCCCTCCAAGTTTCAGCAGTAGCAACTAACTCCTCAGACTTCAACCAAAATAGCCACTAGTCCCTCTAACGTAGCTATAATCACCCCTAGAACCCCTAACCTCAAAAGAATGATCTCTAAATATATCACTAACTTACATATTCACACTTCTAACTCGTGATGTTACTACTAAGCTTAGGATAATCACTAGAAATCGCCTCTAATTCGCCTTCCACTTCTCTAACCTACCTTCAGCTTATAGTTTAATGTGTAGCTCATGTGTGTAGAGAATGTGCACATGTGTGAGGGTAATTTTTGATGCATGTGTATGTGTGTACTCTAAGGAAATATGTGGCTGAGTACACACATGCATATGCACATATATAAGTAGTACATACACACATGCACACATATGAGCACACTATGTATACATACTAAAAAGTGACTGAGTTCATATATATGTACATAAGGATGTAAATGGCTGGGTACACACACACACACACGTATATATATATATACCTGGGGGTAGGGGGGTTTTTTCAAGAATTCTCCCCCAGTATCCCTGCTTGTCGTAAGAGGCGACTAAAAGGGTTGGTGGTGGGTTAGTGCCCCACCCCGTAAAAACAACTAACTAAAAATACAAACAGGAAGCCTCGGACCAGGACTGACCAAAAGTTGACGACAAAGGAATGGACAAAGGACGAGATTAAGATTGCGACCTGGAATGTGAGGGGTATGAATGATGAGGTGAAAGAGAGAGAGATTGTACAGGTGCTTGAGAGTGCGAAAGTGGATATATGTGGAATAACTGAAACTAAATGGCGAGGTGAGAGTGTGAGAGAATGGGAATATGGATGGGGTATATGCGCGGGAGTGGGTGAGAATGAGAGGGCGAAAGAGGGAGTGTGTATTGTTGTGAGCAACAGGTGGAAGGAGAATGTAAGAGAGTATGGATCAGTTGGGTCAAGGATTGTGTGGGTAAGAGTGAAAGTTGGACTACAAATGTGGGCAATTGTGTGCGTGTATGCGCCAACGCAAGATCGTGTAAGTAGAGTGAGAGAAGAGTTTTGGACAAATGTGGAAGCCTGCTTGGAAAAGTTTGAAAGGAATGAGAGAGTGTTTCTGATTGGAGATATGAATGGAAAAGTAGGGAATGAGAAGGTGGATGGAGTGGTTGGTGAGTGGGGTGTGCCTGCAGAGATGGATGAGAATGGCAGTGCTTTAGTGGACATTTGTGCTGGGAGGGGGTTGGTG